>CAUYSK010041596.1:0-121182 GCA_963575035.1 Avahi laniger | reverse complement strand
ACTCCTGGGCTCAAGCAATCCTTCTGCCTCAGCCTCCCAAGTAGCTGGGACTACAGGCATGCGCCACCATGTCCGGCTAATTTTTTCTATATATTTTTAGTTGTCCAATTAATTTCTTTCTATTTTTAGTAGAGACGGGGTCTCGCTCTTGCTCAGGCTGGTTTCGAACTCCTGGGCTCAAACAATCCGCCCGCCTTGGCCTCCCAGAGTGCTAGGATTACAGGCGTGAGCCACCTCTCCCGGCCTCAAAGAACCTTTTTAGAGGTTCTTTATATCTATAATTGGATAAAACATTATTGAATTATCACTTCCTGTAACATTCTCCACAGATGGAAAACTAAATCACAGTATGTTGATAAGAGATTTGCAACAATTTTTTTAAATTTTAGATAAACAGTGGAAATATTTCTAAACATTGATGGGAAATGAAATAACTTTTAGTTGTTGTACTTTGGCCACATTAGGAACACAAAGCCACTGACCTTTCTACTTTCAGTTAGCCCTCCTACTTTTTTTCATCGTCCTCTTGGCCACCATAGAATCCACAATCAGCATTTCAAAAACACTTAGGCAATTTTTTTACACCCATCTAGGTAAACCCCCAAGCCTGCACCAGGTCAGTTAGGTGCTGCAGAAGAGGGTCACATAATGGGGCAAATTGTACTTTAATAAATTCCCAATGGCAACCTCAGTGGAAACCTGCACAATTACTAGAAATCCTCTTATGTTTCTCTGCTCAACTCCTATGCTCAAGAAAGGTTTTTTCAAACTGTCTCCATCTTCCTCAAACTTTTGATCCCCAACCTTCCTTCCAATTTAACAGATGACCATGCCTGATAATTCGCATAAAATACTGAGGTTATCAACAAAATATGAACATTCTAGCACCTACCACAACTATACACTGTCCTTTTCCTTTCCTAATGTTTTAACAGGAAAAATCAACCATACCACCAGCATCTTGAATATCATCCCCTTCCTCATTTTCAAGAACATCACGCCAATTGAATACCTTCCTCTATATGTTCATCTCTTCCTCTTAACAAGATCCTCAACATTTAGGATTTAACCATACACATGTCTCATGCATCTTTTAGAAATACGTGTTTTATATAACTATTCATGATAATCCCATCTTTCCAACACCATCTTGTCATTTAAGAAGGATGCATTGGGCAGCTCTAGGATCTTTAATTTGCTAAGAATAAATGATACTTTATACCCATCATTTTGGTCTTCAGCATGCCTAACAACTCTATTAAAAATGGCTGGAGAAATTGGGCACAGTGGCAGGCCTGTAGGCCTCCAACTACTTGGGAGGTTGAGATGGGAAGATCACTCAAGTCTGGGAGTTCAAGGCCAGCATGGGCAACAGAGGAAGACTTCATCTCTAAAAAATGTCAGAATGTGTGCCAGCTTAGCTTAGAGATATTAGGTAAAGACAACCTAAATTTCTTCACATACGAAAAGAAGAGCAATGAAGGTGGTGATATCTGGTAGGAATGATGCAAGATCTAGAAATTCTGAGAAAAAAATGGGTACAAGGCCAAGAAAATAGGCTCTTGAGAAGAGACAAAGAAATGACTCCCCTGGAAATGGCTTCCCTGAGAGAATGACAAAAAAAGAGATTCAAATATGGGAAGGAATTAACTATGTAAATAAGGGAGGGAAGAATGTCTCAAGCAGAGAGAACATCATATGCAAAATCATTTGACAGAAGAAAGGACCATGTGGCTAGATCCCTGAGATCATGGGAGAAACAAGTGAAAATGAGACTAGAGAGGTATATAGAAGCCATACCATACAGGGCTTATAGATCAAGGTAAAAAAAAAAAAAAAAACTTTACCTTTCTCCTAAAAGAATTAAGAAATTATTGAAGAGTTTTAGGCAGAGAGGGCAAATATCTATCACTTTTGAAAAGAATGATATTTGGAAAAAATGAATAGTTTCAATGTGAAGAACAATTTGGAGAGGAACAAATTGTTGTCTGGGATGAAGAAAACCAGAAGGACTCAACAGACACTGGAAAAATAAAATCAAGAGGACTTGGTGAAGGATTGCATATGGAGTTGATAGATAGGGAAGTATGAAGTATGACTCTGAGTTTCTAGCTTGCAC
This sequence comes from Avahi laniger, assembly GCA_963575035.1. Taxonomy (NCBI): domain Eukaryota; kingdom Metazoa; phylum Chordata; class Mammalia; order Primates; family Indriidae; genus Avahi; species Avahi laniger. The sequence continues at coordinate 119,063 of CAUYSK010041596.1, read as the reverse complement.
AACTGAGTAGATCACTGAAGTAAGCTGACCTAAAATAAAAATAGATTTGGGAGGAAAATCAGAATTCAAATTTGGTTGGGCATCAGGTATTTTCAATGTCTTTGAGTCATCAACTCAAAAAATAATGTGGAGTAAATGTGTTTCAGAGGGGGTATCTGGCTACAGGTTAGATTTGTACATCATCTGTTTAGCGTATAAACTTGAAGCCATGAGCCTAGAGTAGATCATAAAGGTAAACAACACAGACTTAGAAGAAGAAATAGCCTAGAGTTGAGCATTAAGGAATTCCAACATTTAATATCTGAGGAAAGGATGATTAACTGCAAAGAGAAAGAAAAGTGACCAAGATGATATGAACAAGAAGCAGCCAGGGAAAGAGAGGGTTTCAAAAAGTGTTTAATTCCAAAAGGTCAGGTAAAATGAGAACAGGAACATGTCAGGTACATTTAGCAACCTGTTTTTAAGGAATGTTCTGTTCCCAGAAAACTAAACATATTATAAAAGCACTAACTACATTTAGTCTTTTTGACACAGTTTTCTGACATATTGAATACCTTCTTTAGTTATTTTTTTCTTCACAAATAGTGAAGTCCATTAGCATAAGTCCATGAGCAAAAAGTTGAAGCTAAATAATCACCATTTTCAGCATATTTTTATTGTTGTCTCAATTATACTAAGTATATGAGATCAAAGCATCTTTTCAATAGTATTAGCATTGTTGGTTTTAAAATTTTCTTCTCATTTTAAAATACTAGTAGCAAAAATGCAATGCAAAGTAATTTTGAAATAATTGCTTAAAATAACAGACAAAGATGGTATGATACAAACTGCTGCCTGGTACACTGAGTCATCATTCAATAGATTGAAATATTTATCAATTCATGTATAAAAGTATTAATTTCATGACTGATACATGGTGAAGTGGTCAATATCTAATGTATAAAATGTAAGTAATTAAAAAGTCAAATGTTTGAAAGTTGAGGTTTACCTGTATCCTACACATAAAATCTAAATTCACTGAAATGTCTTCAAAGGGGAATTTAAAGAAAAACGGAAGTTGGAAACTTTTAATTCAAACTTTAATATAAAATTAATTTGCATGTACTTTTGAAAATTCCCTTCTCTTCCTATAGCACATTTACCGTAACAGTCAAAAATCCTTCTAGTACACATAAGGAAATAATAGTCAATGTATGGATATGACTTGAGATACAACTGCCATGTATAGACACTATAATGTAGGTTTTAGATGTACTTTCCCACCTGTAGAACATGGAGAAAACAAAAATGCAGACACAAACACATTTTTACAAATCAAAATACGAATTTATTCATCGACATGTGACAAAGATTCTCTCCTTGACTAAACTTTAGTCAGGCCCCTCCGAGCTGTCTGCTCAACTAGGCCTGACCTTGGGCTTCACTTTCTGTCCTAATAGAGTAGGACATTAGAAAGGATCCTGCTAAGTCAGTTTAGAGGAACCCTCACTCTCAATAATCTGATCACACTCAATATCTGATCAAATTTCTCATCCACTACCCTTGATATCTGATCACGATATGCTGCTTTCAGCAAGAATACTCTTAAGGTCAGTTTCCTTTAACACATGTAAAAGTCTAATCAGAAAATCGATCTAGGATGACCAGAGACACCAGCTGCCAGAGCATCTCAGTAAGAAGGAGAAGTTTTAGATGAAAGAGAAAAAATGAACGAACAGGCAAACAGAGATCAGGTGTGGATCTGAGGGAAGTATGCCAGAACCTTCAGGAGACTCCATGGCAAGAAGTGGAGCAAAACAAGAAGGAACAAGGTATCATCAGAGATCAACCCCTGAGAAGCTTGTCACTGGACCCCTGAGTCCAGTGACAAGGGTAGGTGCAGTGGTTTTTTTCTCCCTCTCTCACATCTCTGACAGTCTTTCCATGTTCCTGAGCTGCTGAAGAGACTTTTTGCCCACACAAGCCTAGAGGCTGCTGCCGCCAGTGAACTGGGACCTTCTTGTGGACAAGGTACAAGGCTCCCAGCCCCTCTGGGGTGCCTCACATCTCCACAGACCCAAGCCGGGATGGCAAGTGCCATATTGCTTCTCTACCCGCCATGCGCCTTTCTTCTTCCCAGGGGGCTTCAACTCCTCAGGTTTCATCTTCTTTGCTCCCACACAGACATTTCCCAATTCTGGCCACAGGGGTCCAGAAGGTCCCAGGTGATCTGTGTAACTCCAGTGCCTGGACATTCTCAGTGGGCAGTCTTCTGGAGTAAGGGACTGACATGACCAGAGCGTGAGCTTTCCTCCATTCAGACACTTATTCTCCCCTTCCCTTCTGACACACACAGCTGCCTAGACAGACAATTGAGCCACCACATCAAGGTTTCCACAGAGATTGAGGCTGACCTTTCTTCTTGGGGTCCTGCAGCAGACTGAAGGGTGCTTGGACTGTGAGCTTCCTGCCCAGCAGCCCTCCCTGGTATTGCTTGCACAGAGATTACATCAGAGAAGATCACACTCCAAGGTGGAGGGGCATCGAAGATGCTTGGGCACTTTGTGGGCAAATGATTTCTCCTTGGCATGGTGAGGGATTGATCTTTGGGGAACCAAGGTGCTTGGGCACCCTGTGGGCAACTGACTTCTCCTTGGCATGGTCAGGGATTGATCTGTGGGGACTCAAGGAGGAGCCTGAAGGCCAGATCCCATTCCCCCAGGTCTCAATCATATTGTTCTGGGGGCATGGAGGGGAGATCTGTGAATTAGTCTCAAGAGGTGAGGAAGCCTGCATGAAAGATCAAGGGGGAGAGGGCAATGTGGGTTCTAGTGGCAGCATGCTCACAGGGCACCCCTCCCCAACAGGAGGGCTACGCTCTTAGCTCAGGCTGGGATCCTGGGCAGGGAAACTCCTGGCCCACATCACAGTCATAGGGGAGTTCCACTGGTTTGAGTGTCTACCTGCCAGCAGATGCTGGGAGGAAACCACAGAGCAGTGGAGGGCAGAGAGGAGTGAGGTCCACTACAGACTGCCAGACTGTGAATGTCAGATGGCCCTGCCTCCAGAAGCAGACTTTCTGGTTGCATGGGGCCACTTCAGACCTCCCTGGTGACTCTTCCCAGAAGCTGGGAACAGACCTTTGATCCCTGCTGAAAAGGATACCTTGCCAGCTTTTGTGGAGCCTGAGGGCAAGCTCACCCAACCCAGCCCTGCCTAGCTGTGAACCCCCACCTGCCTCAGCTGTGGCAGAGAATAAGGGCTCACCTGAAGTTGCAGGGACCCACCCACCACCTGGGGCATTTGAGTGCTTCTCCTACGGGACTACAGCTGGTTGGAGGACCCAGAAACAACACTGAAGTTTGTTCTATCCGACAAGTGCCACCTACTGACAGGGACATTAACTTGCACACTCTTTATAGCATTTACTAACTCAATCATACAGAGTGTGGTTGATTCTCACTCACAAGTACTACAGTCTCAGAGATTAAACTGGGCATGCCATTACAATTCACACTGTTAAGAATACCACAGGGCTGGGGAGAAAGGATTTCAAAGACCTCCATCCTCCCTCATCAGAGAGAGACAGGGAATCTGCCCACTCACATAGCTCACCACTGCTACAGTCTACAAACAACTAACAACTCAGAAAACCACCACATCACAGATATCTAAAACCAAGGTATCCATCCAGAACCTAGATCACAACAACAGCACCCACAAGCTAAGACAAAGGTTCTTACCCATCATATGCTAAAAACACAACCATATGGGTGAGGCCATGGGAAAAATCCCTATTTAAACAAAAGAAAATTCAAAATAAAAAGCAACAGCTGCTTCAGATGAGAAGGGATCAGCGAAAGCACTCCTGAAGTATGAAGAATAAGAGCAAAAGGTCATCCCAAAAGGGAATACCAGCACTCTAGCAATGGATACCAACCAAAATCAGAATATTGAAATAACAGATAAAGAGTTCCAAATATAGCTTATAAGTAAGCTCAATGAAATACAAAAGAAAAGGGAAAACCGACACAAAGAAATGATAAAAAAAATTGGAAAATGAATGAAAATTTCACTAAAGAAACTGAAGCATTTAAAAAAAAATCAAACAGAACTTCTAAAAATAAAAAATTAACAGGGGAATGTCTTAACAATAGACTAGACCAGGCAGAAGAAAGAATCTCAGAGCTTCAAGACAATACCTTCAATTTGAACAAGTCAGTCAAAGACAAAGAACAGAGAATTAAGAGGAAGAAACAAAGCCTACAAGAAATATAAGATTATATAAAGAGTCCAAACATAAGAATTATAGGCATCCTGAGGTTGAAGAAAGAAAACACACAAGGGTTGGAAAAACTATTTGAGGGAATAATTGAGAAAAGCTTCCTGGTCTTGCTAGAAGTTTAGATAACCAGGTACAAGAGGCTCACTGAACACCTGGGAGATTCATCACAAAGAGGCAACTGCAGACTTCTCAACTGAGACCTTACAAGCCAGAGGGATTGAGGCCCCAACTTCAGTTTTCTTAAACAGAATAATGGCAAGCCTAGAATTTTGTATCCTGCAAAACTAAGTTTCTTATATGAGGGAAACATAAAGACTTTCTCAGACAAGCAAACACTGAGAAAATTTGTCAAGACCAGACCTGCCCTGCAGGAAGTATTCAGAATGCATTATACATTGATCAGCACAATAGAAGCCCACCAGTGTAATACCACCCAAAAGCTAAAGCTCAGAACCCATATAAAATAATGGCTCAAGAGGTAAAACAAAGCATGAAGGTTCTACCCAATAGAATGAACTGAAATGCATCCCACTTGTCAATTCTTTCAATAAATGTGAACGGCTTGAACTCCCCACTCAAGAGACATAGGCTGGCTAAATGGATAAAAAAATATAAACCAATCTGCTATCTCCAGGAAACACACCTAACCCACAAAGACTCATTCAGACTCAAGGAGAGGGGATGGAAAAAAATACTCCATGCAAACAGAAATCAAAAGAAAGGAGGTGTACCATTCTCATATCAGATAACATAGACTTCAAATCAACAATAGTAAAAAAGACAAAGATGATCTTATATAATGAAAAAGGGAGCAATTCGTCAAGATGATGTAACAATCCTAAATATTTATGCAACCATCCTAAATATTTATGCACCCAACACAGGTGTGCCCAGATTGATAACGCAAAACCTACTAGATTTAAACAAAATGATAAACAGCACCATCATAATTGCTGGGGACTTCAACACCACACTGACAGAACTGGACAGATCCTCCAAGAATAAAATAATTAAAGAAATACTGCACTTAAATGGGACTCTAAAGTAAATGGTTCTATTAGAAATTTACAGAACATTCTGCCCCAAAACTACTGAATATACATTCTTCTCATTAGCACATGGAACATTCTCTAGGATTGACCACATCTTAGACCACAAAACATGTCTCAACAAATACTTACAAAAAATTGAAATTACACCGTGTATCTTCTCAGACCACAGTGGAATAAAATTAGAAATCAACTCCAATAGAAACACTCAGTTCTACACAAAGTCATGGAAATTAAACAACCATCTGCTGAATGATTACTGGATCAAGGAGGAAATTAAGGTAGAAATCAAAAGATTCCTTGAACTAAATGACAAAGGGGACACAAGTCATAAATATCTGTGGGATTCAGCAAAAGCAGGCCTAAAGGGGAAAATTCACAGCCTCACGTGCCTACATCAAAAAGACACAAAGATGACAAATCAACAAACTAATCAATCATCTCAAAGAACTAAAAAAAGAAGAGCAAATCAATCCCAAACCCAGATGAAGAAAAAAAATAACTAAAGTCAGAGCAGAACTAAATGAAATCAAAAGCAAACAAAAAAAAAATACAGAAGATTAATGAAACAAAGATTTGGTTCTTTGAAAAGATAAGCAAAATTGATCGACCTCTTGCAAAATTCACCAGAAATAGAAGAGAAAGGACCCCAATAACCTCAATCCAAAATGAAAGAGGAGATATTACAACTGATACCATAGAAATACAAAATATCATCTGTGAATACTATGAAAACCTCTGTGCACATAAACTCAAAAACATTGAGGAAATGGAAAATTGCTGGAAACCCACTACCTCCCTAGGCTCAATCAGGAAGAAATAGAACTCCTTAAGAGACCAATTACAGGCAACAAAACTGAAGCAGCAATAAAAAATTCCTCCAACAAACAAAAGTCCAACACCAGATGGTTTCACAGCTGAATTTTATCAGGCTCACAAAGAAGAATTTGTACCCATACTGCAGAAATTATTTCATAACATTGACATTGAGAAGGAAGGAATACTCCCCAACTCATTATATGTCTATGAAGCCAATGTCACATTGATACTAAAGCCAGGGAAGGACACAACAATAAAAATAAACTATAGGCCAATATCCCTTATGAATATAGATGCAAAAATCCTCGATAAAATTCTACCAAACTGAATTCAGCATCACATCAAAAAAAAAAACAATAATGCACCCTGACCAAGTGGGCTTCATCCCAGGGATACAAGGACATTTAAAAAGACATAAATCATTTGAAACCTGGACTGAGGGGGGGAGGGGGGCAAGGGCAACACACGTAACCTAAACATCTGTACCCCCATATTATGCTGAAATAAAAAAAAAGACATAAATCTGTAAATGTGATTCACCACATACACAGAAGCAAAAACAAAGATTATATGACCATCTCAATAGATGCAGAAAAAGCATTCAACAAAATTCAACACTCTATTATGATAAAAACTCTGAACAAAATAGGGATACATGGAATATATCTCAAAAGTATAAAAACTATATACAACAAACCCACAGCCAACATCACACTGAATGGGGAAAAGCTGAAAGCATTCCCACTCAGAACTGGAACAAGACAAGGGTGCCCACTGTCACCACTTCTATTCAACACAGTGCTGGAAGCCCTAGCCAAAACAATCAGGCAGGAAAAGGAAATTAAGTGTATCGAAATGGGGAAAGAGGAGATCAAACTTCACTCTTAGCTGATGATATGATCTTATATCTAGAAAACCCCAAAGATTCCACCAAGAGACTCTGGGAATGAAATAAATTCAGCAAAGTGTCATTTACAAAATCAATGTATACAAAGCAGTAGCATTCCTATACAACAACAGTCAAGCTGAAAATCAAATCAAAGACTCAATACCTTTCACAATAGCTACAAAGGAAATAAAATGCCTAGGAATATATTTAACCAAGGAGGTGAAAGATCTCTGCAAACAGAAATACAAATCACTCAGGATGGAAATTGCTGATGATGTAAACAAATGGAAAAACATATCATGCTCATGGATAGGGAGAATCAATGTTGCAGGTGAAACCTAATGAGAGGTGCTCGGGTCATGGGGGTAGATCCCTCATGAATAGATTAATGCCCTCCAGAGTATGAGGTGAGTGAGTACTCCCTCAGTCAATTCGCATGAGAGCTTGTTGTTAAAAAGAACCTGGCACCTCTCCTCCTACTCTTGTTTCCTCTTGCCATGTTATCTCTGCATACACCAGCTCCCCTTTGCCTTCTGCCATGAGTGAAAGCATCCTCAGGCCATCACCAGGAGCAGATGCTGGCACCTTGCTTCTTGTACAGCCTGCAGCACCATCAGCCAAACAAACCTTTATAAATTACCCCCCCCTGAGGTATTCCTTTATATTAGCACAAATGGACTAAAACACACCCCAAAACTTAACAGCCAGAAACAACCAACATTTATTAGCTCACATCTTCTGGTGTCAGGAATCGAAGAGTAGCTTAAGTGGGTGGTTGAAGTCTAGAGTCCCTTATGACATTATAATCAAGGTGTCAGGCCAAGCTGCAGTCATCTCAAGACTCAACTGAGAAAGAATCCACTTCTGTGCTCATTTATCTGGCTGTTGGCAAGGCCTTAGCACATCATCTTCCAAACTTACTCACGTGGGCCCCTCCCTAGGATTGCCTCATGACATGAAAGCTGGCTTTCCCCAGAGTGCCAATTTCCTTGCTGAGTGATTTGTATTTCTGTTTCTAGAGATCTTTCACCTTCTTGGTTAAATATATTTCTAGGCATTTTATTTCCTTTATAGCTATTGTGAAAGGTATTGAGTCTTTGATTTGATTTTCAGCTTGACTGTTGTTGCTGTATAGGAATGCTACTGGTTTGTATACATGCTACTTGTTTGTATACATGCCACCTTAGAAGTGGCATCCCATCAATTCTACTGTGTTCCATTCATTAGAATTGAGTCAATCCAACTGACACTCAAGGGCATGAATACCAGGAGGTGGGGATCTTTGGGGGAAACCTTAGAGACCACCTAACAACATGGACCAAAAGCAAAAAAAAAAAAAAAGAAAAGAAAGAAAGAAAAGAAGCTAAAACTTCTGTAGGAATATTAACAGATTCTTTATATGTAATAGCCCAAAACAGGAAACAATCCAACTATCAATAGGAGAATGGATAAACAAATTATAATATACCCATGCAGTGGAATACTACTCAGCAATAAAAAGGAGCAAACTACTGATTTAGGCAACAACATGATGAATCTCACAGGTCTTATACTGAGCAAAAGAAGCTAGACTCAAAAGATCATCCTGTGTAATTCCTTTTATACAAAATTCTAAATAGGAAGAATTGATGTATGGTGAAAAAATCAGAAAAGTAGCTGTTTCTTGCAATGAAGATTTCATTTGAAAGACTTATGAACAATCTTTCTGGAGTGAATGAAATGCTCTATATTCTGATTAGGAGCATAAATTACATAGCTGCATGCACTTGTTAAAACTCATTAAATTATTCACTTAGGATCTGCACATCTCTTTGCATATAAATGTTACCTTAAAATGTAAATAAATATTAAACTCATAAACAACACAAAAAGAAAACCTAGGGTTTGTTGAATATTGGAATGAGTTTAAAAGGAAGAGAAAATTATCACATCTTTTGAATTCTTCCAAAAATGAATGAAATTTTAATCTGCCTAAAGACAAAGTGTGAGGAATATCTATTGGGAAACAGCTGGATGAATAGCAATTTTTAAACACTGGGAATTAAATTTGGTTCAAGTTAAGGGCAAAGTAAAGGATCAAGGGATTTCTCAATGTCCAATGCCATTCTGAAAACAAGTCATTTAGTGAAAAGAAATTCTGGCACGGGAGATGGAAGAAAAAGAGCTTAAAAAGAAGTAAGAAGGTCACCAATTTAGTTAAGAGATTGAAGTCAAAAGAGAAATGATATTTTCCCCAAATCATTAAATCATAGATGAAGTCAGAACGCCTACTCCAATGTTCTAACTCAGGTCCCATGGCTCTGGGTATTTGCTTATCTTACCTACAAATACTACTATAATTAAAGTATTGTTTTTACTTCAAACTTAAAAAGGAAATCTGGATTTTTATCTTTTCTTCCCATACACTGAATCTAAACTCTTAATGATATGACTCCTGGTTTCAAAAATTTCATCTCCAAACCAACTTTAATAAAGAAGAAAAAGATTTGTCTCTAAAGCTAGGGGGAAAGTTTTAATTGAAACCACTCTCCAGAGTCAACATAAGAGTTGAAGTAATCAAGACCAGCTTTTCTCTCCTGTAAGGAAATCTGCAGCAATACTGCAGCCTACCTGTTCCAGTCTGTGCTGCTTAAGCACTGAATATCCATTTGAATAAAATCACTTATTTTTTTTCTGATGTGTACTGTTTTTATTGCAATAATTTTATTATGCTTTCCCCAGTAAGAATGTGATATCCTGAGTATGATTCAGCCTCACTAGAAATGTTCCTAATGGAGTCACCAAAAATTTCAAAACCAAAAAAATATAACTCTATATTAAGGGATTTAGAGAAGGAAATCACAGTGCAATCAACATTCTTCAAAAATCACAGCAATAATTTAATGATCAACTTTTCACCAAATTTCAGAACCTTATCCCTATTTTCCACATCAGAAAGCAAAGAAGGGCCACAAAGATGGTAGACATGCTATACACGCACACACACTCACACACACATCTCTCTCTATACATTTTGTCTGGAAGACCTGAAAAACTTGGATTAAAAAAATAGTGCTAAATTCAATGAGATATTAATAGTATACCTTATTGAGGGTTTCTTCACTTCCAGTGTATCAAACAATTCTTACCAGAAAGGATGATTATGAATATAGTCTGTAAAAGGAAGAAACTAGCCTGGATCATCTCTATAGTCCCTTGCAGTTTATACTTGACACACTTGGCTCATAAACCGTAGACTGTCTTAAAATGACTCCATGTCCAAAAAAGCCCCATCAAGAGCTTAGCTGTTCCACACAGTTTTTCCTCTATTATTTTGTATGCTAGCACCTTTTCCCTTTCTATTTCTTTTGAATATCTTAATTAAGCAAACCCAGGTGTGGCTTTACATTAAAGATCGATATGTTTTACAGAGAGAACAGAACTACTGGATTTTTCACAACTAAGCCAAGATCCGAATGCAGTTAACTGGCAGTGAAAGGATTATTCATTCTGCCGTTTTACCTCTCTTCTCCCATTTGTCTCACTTTATTTTGTCTACTAGCTTTGATAATGGACAAACATTTTTTAGAGTCCGAAGGACAAGTCCAGTCAGAATAACATAAAAAATATCAGACAGACAACACAAACACACACACACACATATTTCACTGTCTTATAAGAAAAATATTCTGCAAAGTCTGCCTCCTGTTAATTGGCCTTACTATTATTATATGAAAAAAAGCAGCATAGAAAACTTTGAATTCTCACACACAATCAAGGGTGCAATAATGAATATTTCAACAGGCATACATTTTGAAGTTTTAATTAAAATCAGTAGCACTATTGATACTGTAATGTCTTAGAGTAACACCCAGGCAAGTAATCACCTGCCTCCCAAGTGAATAGCAATACATATGCAATTAATTATAAAAGATTTTGCAGCTGGAACCACCTCGGAATCGCCAAAATATAGAGCAAGTGTTCACATATTTAACTACAGAAGGCAACTCCACTGGCGCAGACAGATGAGTAGCTGTTTTACTTAACTCAAATGCAGCAACTCTCCTTATTAGGCCTGGTGCCTGAAAGCCTGCTGTAAACTTTATTCATCTTCTCTGGCACCACAAACAATCTTCCTGTTTCCTGTGGTCAAGGCTTACTTTTCTATTGCAGAGATTTACCAACAAAGGTTGAGGTTGGTTTAAGGCCATTTGGTGAGATAATCTTATTTTTAAGTTCGCTCCCTCTTAACTTCCTGACTTATAAGTGAACAGAGGGTTTCACTGGAGCTAAAATAGTTTTACTGTTTCTTCTATGATGCATCACTCTTAAAGTCTCAATCTGAAGATGCTTTGAGGACCCCTTTTTCCCACAAAAATGGATTCTTAGGATAAGGAGACAAGAGAATTTGGGAAGCAGCCAGACTAAAGCAGAGTGCTTAAAAATATATTCAGTTGGCAAAAGTTTTATTCAGGGTCCTGTGGATACCAAACCACAGATACTTAAAAATAAAGTTGTGAGAGAATCACAACTTATTTAATGACTGTTTTTAAAAATGATTTTAATGAAAAGTAAAAATGATTTAATGAAAAAATCAGCACAGAAAGATTCTCGCCCAAGTCTTTACAGAAAACTTCTACTTAAAACAGAAGGAAGGAAGGCAGGGAGGGAGGGAAGAGAGAAAGTGAGAGGAAAAAAAATATGAGAAATTGTCCAGAGTTTTCTGGCCATCTGAAAAACATGAGGATTTTTTTTGAAAGTTGGAGAAGTTTGGTGATAAATTTGTTTCAACATCCAAGCACAAAGAGTTCCACCCTCTCATTGTAAGGAATCATCTTTGGAATATCTTAAGGTCCACCACCCAGGGGATGACCATAGACCCAGAGGCTTGGACTCTTGCTGACCTCTCTGGGTTCCCTAAGACCTATAGAAATATCTCACAATATTGGGGAAATAGCAAGCTTTGAGATGTTAATGCTGCATTGATTTTTCTAAGCAGGGTTAAGAAAATTTAGCATTGTTGTATTCATACCAATTTTAATGATACAAGTAAACAGTTATTAGCAAACTCATAAATAACACCCTTCTCTTTTCACATAGCATTGGTTAGTCTGGCCTGGAGTAAAACTGGGTAACTGTGATGTTGACACAGGAAATTCTAACAAAAAAACAATGACATTTAGAAATCTAAAAACTGACAACATGAAGTTTACACACCTAAGCAAAGTGTTGTTACCTAGTAAACTTTCAAAGCAATCACCTGTAAGTTGTTACATACTTAATTTTAGGTCGTGAGTCACAAAGTAAAAAGATATAGTTGACCACAGTTAGCTATGTTTTATTCAAACCCATCTCCTTAGCAAATGTAAGGAATATATGTTTACTACTCTCTAATTCTGATAAATTTAAACATAACATTTCTAATAGTTGTAAACTGTTTAAATGCTAAGAATATTAGCTAAATGTGGCATATTTCTCCTGTGTAATGTAACACCAACAAAACATTAAAAACGACCTGGTTGATTTAGAAAAAGGAAATGACCTGGTTGGAATTAATTGTCTTAAACCAGTACTTACAATCAAAAATGAAGCTAACAGATTTTGGCCCATATTGAAAACAAAGAAAAATGACCTGGTCAACTGAATCCAATCAAGAGCCCTGGTTCTCCCAGCATTTCTCCAAGACTCTGCTTGTTGCTCTTGAATACCGTGGAAAACAATAACATCCCATCTTCACTCAATACTTACTAAGTTCCAGGAACTATGCTAATCATTCTATAACCATTAATTCATTTAACATCCCCCAAACCAGAATTATTGTTATGCATGCTTTATAACATATTAAAAAATATGGAGGTTGAAGGCTATAAATTCCACCAAATTTATACAGCTAGTGATTAGGGAAGCCATTAACTTTGCTTTATTATGCTTTATTGTCCCACATGGATGTACCCCCACGTATAAACCATAGCTGCTATGGTATTTTCCATGCCAGATTATCCCCATAACTTTCAATTATCAAAATACATAAATGTTGATGCTTCCAAAGTTTCTCCTCCATTGGTTCCAAGTCTTTAATTCTGTAAATAGGCCTTGTTCCCCTTGAAATGCAGTCATTGTAGTCATAAGCACTTTCCACATCACTAAAGTAGACTCTATAACTTTTTCTTGTCCCCAGTCATCTGAGAAATGAAAAGATGCCTTAACATATGAGGTTTGTTAACATTATTATTCAACCTGCCTGAAGCACGCTCTGGGTTTATGGGAATGTATGACACAGAGGCACAGCTGAAAGGTCAACTGATAACGTCACTGTATAGCATACTGGGAGCAGGCTAAACAGGGATAGTGACAGCCCACCAAAGACATCCTGAGGGTTATGAGACATAGGAAGAGTGTATATACTTTGACAGCTAAAGCCAAAGAATTGACCAAACCAAAATGAAATACATGAGATCCTATCTCAATGACCTAAGATGAAAGTTTAGGATTTATGGAAAAGGAAAGAGAGAAAAGAGTGAGGAAGGAAAAGAACTAAACATTTTGCATGGCTATTGTGTGCTAGGTATACAGTGTTGTTTATTTCATGGGCATTATCTCATATAATCCTATATAAGCAACCCTACAAAATAGGCATTATTATCCATAGTTTACAGGTAAGGAAACTAAGGTCCAGGGAGGTCTCATAACTAAAGTAATGCAGCTAGTTATCCATAGAGCTGGGATGAAAACCTAGATTTTTCTCTTCTGAATCCACTGCCGTTTCCTTTACAATAAGCTAAGACATCAAAGAAGACTATATGAATAGCATGGCTGTCTTCGGAGGCATACAAGAATTGTGGGTTAAATAGTACAGAAGTGACCAGAACAGGTGTGGCTACACTTGTTAATATGTCAGGGTGGGAGTGTTATACTGCAAGAAAGTGTGTGTTGTCCATTTGATTCATTGTCACAGTTGGTGTAGTTCCACCTCATTGGCTTTATAGGCTGGTTGGATCATCTGCCTGTTTATTAAGTCATTTCCCTTCTATTCATTTTTCACCCCCATGGTTATAATGCTGTTTTCCTGAATATAGTTTCTAAGTATTAAGTGGACGTGACACAGTGGTATCTCATAATACTCCAGTGTACAGAACAGTGTCAGGGCCCATTGTGCTAAATAAATGTTAATTAATTTTTTTCACCAATGCAAGAGGTATACGCTCACTCAAACTGAATACAGCAAAAATTATGTTTTAACCCACCCAAAATAAACTTTATAGGCAACTTACAATGGTTACATGGTCACTTGGACAAACAGTCCCCATAAACTAGCATTTAGATAAGGAGATTCAACCTCATACTAGGAAAATGAGTAATTCAGAGTCTTTGGGATGCCTGGAAGGACATCATAGCAAACTGACATGGCCAAAAAAATTCAAAATTGGCCAAATTGTACTTTTGCCCAATTGTCTTCAAGGATTGAATATCTAGAATGGCCACTGTTGGCAAAAAATACTCAGTTACAGAGATAATACAGCAGTCTAGCAGTATCAAACGGCACAAGAAAGTTCCCTGCTTTAAATCTTTGATCATAATTAGATCTTGCTAGTAAAACTATAGCAATTCAAAGTCCATTCAGCTCAGCAAACCCATGAGAAAAGTGAATAATTATTGTACTCCCATATAACCCCTTTATAGTTAACTGGCTGAGTCTGTATCACCCATAGCTAGCAAAAAAAGACACTTCCAGAGGAAACTCTGGAGTGAAGGTATATGGCTAATGCAAGCGAAAAAACTATCAGAGTGTACAGAAATGCCAGACACTACATATTGGTGACAGGTAGTTCAGTTAGTCTATAAAACCAATAAATAGCATCTTAATTCACAAATCAAAGCTATAATCTGGACCAATACCCCAAGAAAAGGTAATAACTAGCATTAATCTATGCTTTTAGGGTACAAATAACTTCAGAAGGTGACCACCACTGACCACTTTTCTCATAGAGAAATACCACCTTGTTGCATGAAGGACCACTACTGTTTGCTATTCAGAAGCCAAGTTCTTACAAAAGCCATTAAAAATCAGAACATCATATTGTTGAAAGAGAAGTCTGTGATCTAGAATTTTCTATTTATTAGATTATCAAAGACCAATGACAGAGTAATTAGCACGATAATGCAGAAAGATGAATGATTTTGACTATCTTTGGGTCACATCCTCTTAAATTATTATCCTCCTTTAGTGTATTGGCAATATAAAATGATAGTTGGTTCAAATTCACATGCCAGGACATTCTGGATCTTAAAACTCTCATTGCATATTGTTAAAGTAGAACAGAAACTTTGCATAGAAGCTAATACACTGTGATATCTTTCAATGAATTTGTTGTGATTGTGGCTGTTTTTATAAGTGATCAGAGAGTACAGAGTATAATAACGTTAAAAGAAAGGAAAAATAAGTCATAAATAATCATCTAGGTCTTTTATCTGGAAGGCTCTTTGTTTGCTGGTTGGCTATGTGCACATTTGGCAGTAAAAGCTTGGGGTGAATTGCTCTTCATGATAAAGGGAAGATGGCATAATTAAGATTCAAGGGAAAAGAGGGAAGAATGGAGGCAAAGGGTAAATCTCAGTAGAATGGTAAAAGAGCCAGATAGACTGGACACTGTATAGGGGAAGGGCAGAAAGAAAGAAATCTCAGTTGCCATTAGGGGCTAGAAAATTCTGAGAGAAAGGAGAAGAGTGATAGTGATCATTGTTTTTCAAAGTAAATGCTTGTGCTATGCAACGTGACCTTATTTCATGACCAGCAAATCTCCTTGATATGCTTGGTATAAATAGCCATCTAGTGAAAGCCAGTAAAGGGACAAAGTTTTGCATCATGGTTGACACAAAACCAAATAATGTCAGCCCCCTTGAACAAAGAGACAAGACAAACAGGCAGGTTATATTTGAAGGCCCAGCCAGGATTTGTGAACTAAGGCCAGCTGCACCTTTGATTAAATCATCAATCTAGAGTCTAGAGACTTGGGCCAAAAGTATAACTCTACCAGTGATTGCTGCAGGGTTGAGCAGAAACAAGGTGCCAGAGAGTAGAGGTTATCCAAGGTAAGCCATGATGGTGATGGTACTAGGAATATCTTCCCAAAGTCAGAACCACAAAAGGAATTGTTAAGAGCTAGAAAACTCTGAGGAAGAGATAGGAAATGTAAAAGTGAAGATTAATATGAAATGAAGTTGATGACTATTGACAGTGAACCGTATCTTTCCTTACATTGACCCTTACATCTAACCTTCATCACTGAGCCTCTCAAAGGCCAACTGTGTCAGTTCACCTATGTCTTGACTCTGGGACCAATCCCAATGCAGAGAACAGACACATTGGTGTTCCTAGTTGAGGATCCCACTGATCCAAAATCAAGATGTTCTCACTAGAGGTTCCACTTCTATTCTTTTTCACACTTCCCAGAAAACTTGTTCCTATCTTCTCTCCTTGCTTTCCTAGATCCTCATTGTATATCTTCATTTTAAACATTAAAATGGCCAAAAAGAAGCTCAGTATAATAGAATAAAACCAGGACTAAGGTGTGAAAAGCAAGTTTAATTACCCATCAGATTAAACTAAAAGTCCTGGCCCTGAACATCAAAATCCTAATGGCTATGAGTGGCCAATTAAACAATGTTGCTCATGTGTGTCTGTTTTCCTCTGCCTCATCTACTCTCCATTACTAGATGTGTATGCACACACACATATATTAATACATGTGTAGTCACATGCACACAGACACACATAAAAAACCTTTCAGATCTCATATTCTGACGTAGCCTCAGGCTTATATCATTCCATACTTTGGTCCAGAAAAACAATACCCAGACCTGCTTCAATGTTTAGTCACCCATTTTTAATCAAAACCTGATAATTTCTTTCTTAGGGATCATACTTGTATCACATTTACTAAATCCCCTTCTTCCAACCCCTCCAAAAATGCTTTCATTGGATAAATCTGTCTTCTGTCTTTCACAAGGAGGAGACATAAAAATAATCTCATTAAAAAGAATTTTTGCCTCACTTCTATAAAATCATAATTCAAGATATTGGTTCTAGGTTGATTTGATGTCATTTATACACAATAAATATTTGCATGCTCCTTTATGTCCTGACCAGGAGAGTTCATTTTGCTTAGAGAAATATTTCATCTCTGCAGATTTATATGTGGGTATTGGGCTATCGGGGGAAAAGAGCATTACCAAATACATTGTTTTCTTTAGAGCCTTCAGTTTGAGAAACTTTAGAAATATACTTTTTTCGCTACTATAATCTCGTGTTCATTTCTAGTGTCTGCCACTATTTACCTCTTCTGCTTCCTTCAGTTAGGTTTTCTTTTAACCTTCCATATCCTACCTTTCATGGTGTTCTAATTTCTGAACTCCATCAAGTAGATGGAGTGTAAATATTAAATTCAGGATGCCATGTTAGCCTCTCAAATTAACAAACTGAAAGGTTATTCTAATTACAGATTTATCACTGCAGGTCGATTAAGAGATCGAGGTGAAGCTAAATATGTGCCTGCAACATCAACCCAAAACTGCTTATTACAAAAGAATGTGTAGGCCACAAAGAATATGTATGTTTTATGGCACAGTGAAATTGGCTTGGAGAAAATTAATCCTGAATAATTCAGAATAAGTGTATTCAAAAATGTCTTTAAAATGTCTCCATAAAATTTGTTATATCTCATTCATAGTACTTTCCATTAATTCCTGGGGGCTCTTGAAAAAGTATCTCAGGCCAGCATGAGATAGATACTTCAATACCATTGTAAAATAAGGAGTTTGTGTTAGCTTCATTTTAAATTCAGCAAGACAAAAAGATGGAAAATAAATTCATATAAGTCTTAGAAAATTTAAAGAAAAAAATGCAAACCACAATTTACTGCTAACCATGGTACTTTTCTACGGTCAATGGCACTAGCAATTTTTATATTATGCTTTCAATCCAAAGCCTAAGAATTGTTATGATCATTAGAACCTGGCTATTTCTACAATGAGTACACTTGAAGCTACTTGAAAGACAGGACTCATACATTGCTTCATGTAAAATATAATTCATTGATGGGAAAAATAGTTTCTATAAACATAGCCACTTAAATTTCTGCATTTATTTCCAATCTTTTCAAAATATTTACCACTCACTAGGCATCCCAATTTCTTTTTTAGTGTTTATTTTAAAACATTTCAATGTTTTAAAGTAAGTGACTGTCAAAGGGATGAAAAAGAAAACTAAAGATTAATAGCAAGTTGTCTAAGATCGCTCTTGAGTCATGTGAAGATAGGACCAGAGGCAAGATCCAAATTTAGAATTTCTGCCTTTTATATGCATTATCCCTAGAAAACAAATGAGAAAAAGTGAGACGCAGTTTCTCTGCTAAGTCTTTCAAAGCACACATCTCTGAGGCGAAAGTCACATGGACACAAATAGGTTTGCTTAGAGTCGGAAGGTTCTTGTGGCATCTCAAACTACCAAAGAAAAATCCTTTATTTCCATAATACAGATAGAGTATTCCTTATCTGAAATACTTGGGACAAGAAGTGTTTTGGATTTTGAATTTTTTTGGATTTGGAATATTTGCATAAATACTACATAATAAGATATCTTGGGGATGGATCCAAATCTAAACACGAAATTCATTTATGTTTCATACATACCTTATACACATAGTCTGAAGGTAATTTTATATAATTTTGAAAATAATTTGGGGCATGAAACAAAGTCTGTACTAAGTAGTTATTATGTGTAGAATTTTCCACATGTAGCATCATGTCAACACTCAAAAAATGTTTGGAGTTTTGGAGCATTTCAGATTTTGGATTTTCAGATTAGGGATACACAATCTATAATAAGACATATAACAATGGCTCTAATTTTCTTTATATTTGTTTTATGGTTCTTTATATTCATTTAAGTTACATTGCATTTATATTTATTGAGGTTTCTCATCATCACATAATTAAAAGGCTCAAATAGTTCTATAATTCATATTACAAAGATATAGTAATCCTCTCCTTCCACTATATTTCACTGGCTAGAGAGACAAGCACTTTCAACAATTATAGCTGTTTTTTTTAAATTAATTCCATGATAGGGTTTGGATGTTGGCCCCTCCAAATCTTATGTTGAAATTTGATCCCCAGTGTTGAATGTGGGGCCTGGTGGGAGGTGTTTGGGTCATGAGGGTGGATACCTCATGAACAGCTTGGTGTCCTCCTGCAATAATGAGTGAGTTCTCACTTCATTAGCTCTTGTGAGAGCTGATTGCTTAAAGGAGCCTGGCACCACCTTGTGCCTCTCTTGCTCCCTCTCTTGCCATATGACACGCCTGCTCCCCCTTCCTCTTCCACTATGATTGGAAGTTCCCTGAAGCCCTCACCAGAAGCAGATGCTGGTGCCATGCTTATACAGTCTGCAGAACTGTGAGCCAAATAAATCTCTTTTCTTTACAAATTATCCAGCCTCAGATATTTCCTTTATAGCAATGCAAAATGGACTAACACAATCCATGAGCCTAGATAATGTTTTTTTTTTTGCTACTCCTATACATTTTTTCATTTTAGATATTATCTACTGGTATCCTACTATTCTAAGGATTTGGATCACTTGCCCCCTACCACTTTTAAGATGCTATCACATTAATACTTCTATAGCATAATTTTGGTTATATCAATAATTTGTATTATTGTGACTTATAAATGATATCCATAGCTGAATAATAGACTAACTCATGGTTATTTTTCCTTTCTTGCACAACTTTTGCTTCTCAGAATTAATAATTGTATTGTTTTTTTCTTAGCTTTCTATATACTACTCACTAATTTATCTCCAAATTCACTTAGTTGATTAAAACTGTTCTCAATATGTTCAACTTAAATACTTTAAGTATTTTTCTGTTTTCTCTACATAAACACTTATCTCTAAAAGCTTCTGACTTACCTCAATCTGAACTAGCTGCTCCCCAGGCATATTGCATGCCATGCCCATGGGGGTCCCTTCAGCTCTTTTGTGTTGAATCTCATTTCCCAAGTCACATTTATCCCATTTTCTATATTTACTCCCTTATATTGTAAAGTCTTGTCTACCATCTCTCTGAGAAAGGAAGCATGAGAAGTAAATATTATGATACCCGGCCTGTCTGAAAATATCTTCATCATAGACACACATTTCATTAACAGCTTGACATGGCATAGAATTTTAGGCTTATATTCATTTTCTGCCTGAAGTTTGAAGGAATGACTTCTGGTTTCCAGTACTGCTGTTGAAAAGTCTGAGGACACTATGATTATTGATACTTTGTAAATAATTTGATTTTTTTCTCTTTGCATACTTTTACAAAATCTCTTTGTCTCTGGTATTCCGAAATGTCCTAATATTCTTTGATGTGGATCTAGTTTCAACCATTGGCCTAGGTGCTAAGTGAGCTTCCTCATAGTGGAAACTTATGCCCTGGGACATTTTCTTGAGTTACTCATCTGATATGTATTCTGCCCTCTGTTTTCCTTATTTTTCTTTCTGGAATTCCTATTGTTTGAACAATGGACCTCCCAGATTTGACCTAAAATTTTTTTATCTCCTTATCTTCTAATTTCCTTCAGTTATTCTTTTTGTCTTGCTTTCCTAGAGGTTTTCTCTATTTTGTAGTTCTTTTATTTGTATATCAATGATGGTTAAATAATTACTATGTATCAGTTACTGATACTAATACCTCGATTACTATGTATTAGTTCACTCTTGTATCTTACAGCACTTTCAACAGTGCTGTAAGATACAAGAGTGAACAAAGCAGATGCAAAAATTCCTGTCCTGGTACAGCTGACATTCTATTGGGTAAACATACAAAAGGATCAAGTAAAATATATAGGATGTTAGATAAATAATAAACAAGATAAATAAAGTAGATTTTGTTACTTTCCTTTTTTACATGTAAGGAATCTAAGGCACAGGGAAGTTAAATAGAATGCTAAACTGAAGAATAAATCAATAAGGCAGAAGGTTGGGAAAAGTTGGAATTTTAGGTCTGGTGATCAGTGAAGGTATTCCTGTAAATGTGAAAGTTAATTAAATATATTATGGAAGTGAGGAAATGGGCCTTACAGATATTCAGGGGAAGCAAAGATATCCAGACAGAGAAAAGAGACAGAGTAAATGACACAAGGAGGGAAAGGTCTCCATATTTGAAAAAGAACAAGAAATCCAGTGGGACTGGAGTGGAATGGGTGAGGAACAGAAGAATAAATGATGAGGTCAGAGAAGAAATTCTGGAGCATGGGATGAGAGGGGATATGGGGTGAGGGTGTAGTTTATGTAGGGCCTTGAACGTCTTCTAAAAACTTTGGCTCCTACTCCCAGTTACATGGGAAGTCATTTTCTCAGGCTCAGTCTGGTTGTTCTGCTAATAACAGACTGTAAGTTTCTCTTCTGTGTAATGGTGGACTAGAAAATTTAGCAAAATGCTCCCAGCGGGAAAAACAGGGGCCCTCAGTTTTACCTCTCCTGAGAATAAAACTCCAGAATTTTATCAGGATTGAAGAGGGGCATTGGCGATCTAATTGCTTCTCAAACAGAATTGCATCCAATGCTTCTATTTTTCAACCCTTCCTTCACCCTTCACTTTCAGAGGTGTCACCTTTTGGAGTCCAGAGGTGTAAATCTATTTGTTTCTCACCTTCCCCCTGTGACAAATAAGGAATCAGAGTGCTTGTGCATGCTTTCTCATGCTCTCTTTTTCTTTACTTTTGTAGTTTTTTAAATTTTATTTTTAATTAACAAATAATAATTGTATATATTTATAGGGAACAATGTGGTGTTTTGATATATGTATATATTGTGCAATGATTAAATCAAGATAATTAACATAGAGAAACTAAGTTAGTTACCAATCATCCTCCTTTCCAGCTGCCAGTATTTTCTTGTATTTGTCTTCTCTGCTATTCTTGTCTTTGTGGTTTTATCTTATTTTTTAATCTCTATATTCTTATTTTATAGAGATTTCAGGGAGACTAAAAAATAAATGCATGTTTACCCTACCATTTTAAACAAAAGTTGAAACACCAGTTCTGCACTTTAAAAAAACTACCAAAGAAGCAAAATAAAGTATAACTTACCAGTTAAGTATGAAGTCTCTGGAGCCAGGACTCCTGGTTGCACAAACAGCCTTGGAGAAGTTATTTCACTTCCTTGTGCCTCAGTTTCTTTATTTGTAAAATGAGGAAAATAACAAACCTGCCCTAGACATGTTTTGATTATAATACAAATTAATACCTGGGAATTAGTTTATCTGTCCCATGGCAAGTGCTCAATAAGTTTTAGTTGCTCTTACTAGCGATCTCACTGAATCTATTTATTAATACATGCTTTCATAATACCGAAGATGGAAAAGCTAAAGGTGAAGTGTCTCAACAACCTGACGGCCTCGCAGCTGAAGCTGGACCACTACCGTGCGGCCCTGTAATCCTGCAGCCTGGTGATCAAGCACCAGCCTGACAACGTCAAGGCGCTCTTCTGCAAGGGCAAGGTGCTGGCTCACCAAGGCGAGTACAGTGAGGAAAAGCTGAAGGCACTAACCTATCAGTTAGTACCCTACTTCCCCACTTCATTATTTGGGTCTTCTTTCCTAACTTTCCTTTGGTCTGTGTTAGTCAGGGACCAAATCTGCAAGTGGTAAATACAGGCCAGTAGGACAGTTCCTGAGGTGGAGAAGCAGAGGGCAGGGGGAGGGACTGCAGGAAAACACAGCTAACAACTGCAAAGAGCAGGAACTTGAGGTTTTGAGGCACTCACACCTGTGGAGCTGCAACTTTGCTATAAAGAACACCTGTGAGTCATGTATATCAATCATCTGTTAACATCCCACACCTCCCATAAGCCTTCTCCTGGACCAGACCAATAAAAGAAAACCACCTGGGAGTCCTCAACATCTTTCTCCACTTATGGAGACTGACCTGTTCCTCTCTGGAACATATTCTCACTTTGTATAGCTCCCTTCTTTTCTGCAATAAAAGCTGTTTATGTGGAATTGCTTCCTGTCTGTGGTCACTCCATCACATCAGCCCTGCTTGTGAATTTTCCAAGCAAGAAGCCAAAGAACCAGGACAACAGTCCACCAAGAGGCCAGACCAGACAGTCTGTATCAGAATACAATCAGTAATTTTTCAGCCTTCATCCTTTTCTCTCCTTACTGTTAACTTTGCACTGGAGTTCCTTATTTTCACCTTTTTGCTTGTTTGCCATTATGGTACATATTTTCTTTTATGATTAGCAGAAACCAGTAATTAGCAATCAATTAACTTATATGTTTTGAAGGAAATAAATTTTGGACCATCATTTTTATCACATTTGATAATCAAAGGGACTTTCAGAGCCCTTCCAATCTTAAGGTGATTTCCAGCCATGAGATTTCCACTCTAGATTTCCATTCCCTTGCTCATGGATTGGGTTGCCCAAATTCCGTGACTGCAATATCATTTTCTAAACTGTCCCCTGCTGCAGAGTCAGAAACTGACATCAAAATCAGTCTTAACCTTCCTGGTTCATGCAGATTTTTTATTACATGAATTTTTATACCTTTCTCTGCAAGAGGAAACCACTGCATAAGTGATTTTATTTTCTAACTACTCAATCATATTCCTATTTATTCATTTATATGTGTGTAAGCATGTGCATGTATGTGTGTGTATATATAATTCAATTATGTATGTGTGTGTATTTTAACATGACTAGAAGGAAAAGTAATGCATACAAAATTAATTCTCAAAAGTTTGTTGTTTTATAGCTATTATATATCTGAAATGAGCTGTTGGCCTTCATCTTCTATAATTAACCAGTTTAGAAACCCCTCTACCCCTACATTTTGTTTACCCTTTTATTGGTGGGTGTCTATATATATAGACAATATATATATATACACATACATACATATATGTATATATACATACATACATATATATATATATATATATATATATATTCCCCAATTGGTAGTTTGAGTTTGTTTCAGCAGCTCCTAAATTGGATGCCACGGAAAATAACTTTCATCAAAAAATTCAAAACCTCTTTTTCACAGATCAGAAGTTGAATTCTACTTGGATCAGAGTGACTTGTGAGAGTGACAGGGCAGAGACTTGGTTCTGCCCTAAGCAGACCTTGTTCTTTTGCTTTTGCGCTAGAAGGCACCAGGGTTACTAAAATTCTTCTTAGAAGATGAAAACAATATTGAGTAGGCATTTTTTATTCTTTTTCTATATTTATATTATTTTATCCAAATCTATGAACCTTTGGGGTAAGAGAGAGTGATATAAAAATGCAGTGTCTTAGTGTCTTTCATTTTTAGTTTCCTTTGCTGCATACTTTCAGGATGAAAATAACATTATGTATTTGAAATCTCTTTGTAAAGATAAAAATGCTAAATAAATAAAAGAAATTGTTATCTTCTCAGATATTAATGCAAAAGTTAATATCTGCTGGTTTTTTCAACCAACTTATGGTTTGACCAATAATGTTCTTTAGAGATATAAAAACAATTATAAGTCCAAAATTACTGATTTGGAGAAAGGCAAAAGATTGTTCATAGTATAAGTCAAATTATCCAAAACTCTGTGTCATTGAGAAGTTGTCTTCTCACCTGAGTGATGAATATTAGAACTTGAATCCTGCTCATTAAATATCCAGCATCACTATATCTAGTTCATATATGTAACTTGTCCCTCTAATTATTCCTTCAAACACACTTTGCAACCTTTCATCATTATGTGCGTGACATAATCAGAGTATCTCTAAATATGACATGGAATGTATATGAAACATCTTTTGAAGTTAGTGAGTCAAATGGAAATAACTGTTAACTACCCTGTGTTAAAAAAAAAAAAGTTTTAAAAGTATACTATGCGTGTTATCAAACTATACCCCATGTGTCAAATCCTGCCTACCACTTGTTTTTGTATATAAAGTTTTATTAGAACACAGCCAAGCTCATTTGTTTACATATTGTCTAAGTCTGCTGTTGTAGTGCAATAGCAGAGATTAGTTGTAACAAAAAATGTCTGGTCTGTGCTCCAGGATCTAGGCCCATCCCTATGGAACTAGATTCTAGGCCTGCCTCAGCTCCAGGCTGGCCTCTGCAGACCCAGGCTCTGGGCCAACCCCAACAGAATAAGGCTCTAAGCCTTCCCCAGTTCCAGGCAAACCACTGTGGCTCTAGGTTCCAGAAAACAGGGATCCAGAACTTCCCCCATGGACCCAGGCACCAGGACATCTTGCCTGAGGATTGCAGCAGCAAGCCAGTCTGAAGACACCATCAGATGGCCTATCCAGAATCTCTGGATGGGTTGACTGAAAAAGGGCTTTCACTGACAAAACCAATCTATAAAGAATGAAAGAGGTGCCTAATTCTTCAAGTGCATAGACATCAATGCAAGGCCACAAGGATCATGAATAATAAGGGAACCAAAATACACACAACCAAAGTAACAAAATAAAGCACCCATAACTGGCCCTAACGAAATGAAAATCTACAAGCTACCTGACAAAAAATTCAAACTATTCATCTTTATAAAGCTCAATGTGTTACAGGAGAATACAGATAGACAACTAAACAAAAAAATCAGAAAAAAAATACACGAAAAAAATGAGAAATTTAACAGAGAGATAAAAATCATTAAAAATAGCCAAACAGAAATTCTGGAATCAAAGAAAAAAATGACTGAACTGGAAAAATTCATAAAAAATTTCAACAGCAGACTTTATCAAACAGAAAAAAGAATCAGTGATCTTAAAAACAGGTCATTTGAAGTTACCTAGTCAGAGGAACAAAAAGAAAGATGAATGCAAAAGAGTGAAGAAAGCCTAAAGGATTTACAGGACACCATCAAGTGAAACAATATATGCATCAGGATAGTTCTAGAAGGAATAGAGAAAGAAAAAGGGAGGGAAAATTTATTTAAAGAATGTGTGACAGAAAACTTCCCAAAACTGTAGAAGGAAATTAACATCCAGATGGATGAAAAGAAAAACACTGTCAAGGGAGAACTCTGTATTTAATAAAACTGTCCATCAAAAATGAGAGACAAATTAAGACATTTCCAGACAAATATAAGCTGAGGGTGCCAATTACTACTAGAGCTGCCCTATAAAAAGTGCTGAAGAGTGTCCTTCAAGTTGAAATGAAAGGACATTAAACAGTACAACAAAACCATAAAAAAATATAAAGTTCTTCAGTAAAGGTAAATTCATGGACAAATATTTTTTAAAGTATTATTGTAATATGGGTTTGTAACTCAACTTTTTAGTTTTCTACAGGATTTAAAAGACAAATACATAAAAAATAATTACAAAATCTATGATAATGGGTGCATAATATCTAAACATGTAATTTGTGACATCAATAATAAACTGTGAAACAGAGTTGCAAAGGAGTAGAATTCTTGTATATGATTGAAGTTGGTATCAATTTAAAATAAATTATTCTGCCCAAAAAATTAATACAAAGAATAGGAAAAGCAAATTTTTGGAAAATGGTATATTGTTCTTTGAAGGTACACCATAATAAGTTGAATGTGCATATTTTAAACCCAAGAACAACCATTAAAATTAATACAAAGAGGTATAAATAATAAACCAAAAGGAGAGATAAAGTAGGAAAAAAGACATATTGAAATAAACTTTAGGGTATTATATGGCATCCCCATGAGAATGACAAGTAATATATTTACAGAATATGCTCGAGAGGAAATGAAAAAGGATTCAAACATATCATTACTAAAAAAAATCCACTAAACATAAAGGAAGGAAGTAATGGAGGGAATAAAGGATAAAAAAATCCCTATAGGTTATATAGAAAACAAATAACTAAACAGAAAAAATAAGTTCTTCCCTATCACTAATTACCTTAAATGTACATGGATTAAATTCTCCTATCAGAAAACATAGAGTGGTTGGATGCATAAAAAAAGCCAGGTCCAACCATGTGCTGCCTATAAGAGACTCACATTAGTTTTAAGGAAACATATAGACTGAGCATGAAAGGATGGATAAAGATAATTCATTCAAATAGTAAACAAAAGAAAGCAGAGGTGGCTATATTTACATCAGACAAAATAGACTTTAAGCCAAAAACTGTCACAAGAGATAAAGAAGGTCATTATATAATGATAATGGTGTCAATTCATCAAGAGGATATAACATTTGTAAATATATCTGCAGCCAACATTGAAGCACATAAATACAGAGTGTCCCAAAAGTCACCATACATAGGGAAAATGGGAAATTGTAGCTAAATATACCTTTATTTACAAAATATTCATTAAAAAATTTTACAAAATTTTTCCTTTGTATGAAGACTTTTGGTACACCTTGTATTAATACATAAAGCAATATTAACAGATTTGAAGGGAGATAGACAGCAATATGATAATAGTAGAGGACTTCCGTATTCCACTTTCACTAATGGATAGATCATCCAGTCAGAAAATTATAAGGATCCAAAATACCTGAACAACACTATAGAACAAATGGACCTAACAGATATATACAGAAAATTCCATAAAACAGCAACAAAATACACATTCTTTTCAAGCATCCATAGAACATTTTCCAGGATGGATTATATGTTAGGCCACAAACCAAGTCTTAACAAATTTGAGAAGATTGAAATCATATTAAACATCTTATTTGAACACAATGATATTAAACTAGAAATCAATAACAGGAATAAAATCAGAAAATCTGCAAATATGTAAAAATTAAATAATACACTCCTGAACAACTACTGGATCAAAGAAGAAATTAAAAGGAAAATCAAAAAGTATCTTGACACAAGTGGAAATGGAAACACAACATACCAAAACTTATGGCATGCAGCAAAAGCAGTTCTAAAAGGGAAGGTTTTATCAGTAAATGCCTATGTTATGAAAAGAGAAAGATCTCAAATGAACAACCTGACCTTACACCTCAAGGAGATAGAAAAAGAAGAACAACTAAATGCAAAGTTAGCAGAAGTAAGAAAATAATAAAGATTGGAGCAGAAATAAATGAAATAGAGACCAGAGAGAAAATAGAGAAATCAACATAACTAAAAGTTGTTTTTTTTGAAAATATAAAATTGATGAACCTTTAGCTATACTAAGAGAAAAAGAGAGAAGACTAAAAAAATAAAATTACAAGTGCAGGAAGAAACGTTACAACCGATAGCAAATAAATACAAAGCAACATAAAAGATGACTATGAACATTCATATATAAATAAATTTGATAACCTAGAAGAAAGGAATAAATTCCTAGAAACATATAACCTACAAAATTGAATTATGAGAAAACAAAAATTCTGAACAGACCAGCAATGACTAGGAGATTGAATCAGTAATCTAAAACCTCCCAACTAAGTCCAGGACCTGATGGCTACACTGGTGAACTGGAACAAACATTTGAATCAGAATGAATGTCAATCCTTCACAAACTCTTTCAAAAACTTGAAGGGTAGGAAACACATCAAAAGTCATTTTATGAGGCCAGCAGTACCCTGATACCAAAGGCACACAATGACACTACAAGAAAAGAAAATGACAAGCAAACATTCCTGGTAAACAAAGATGTAAAAATCCTCAAAATACTAGCAAACAAAATGTGACAGCATATTAAAAGGATTATACACTATTATGAAATGGGGTTTATCCCAAAGATGCAAATAGTTCAACATATGCAAATCAACAAATGTGATACATCAAATTAACAGAATGAGGGATAAGAATTATATGATCATCTCAATAGATGCAGAAAAAATATTCTAGCAAATTCATCACCTTTAATGATAAAAACTCTTTACAAATTAAGTATAAAATGAATGTACCTCAACACAATAAAGGCCATATATGACAATCTCACAGCTAACATAATACTCAAAGCTAAAAAGCTGAGATAAGAACAGGAAGGGAGGCAAGATGGCTGACTAGAGATATCAGTTGCCAGATCATCTCAGAAAGAAGGAAAAGTTTTAGACAAAAAATATATAACCCAGGTGTAATTCTGAGGGAAAAGTGCTAGAATCTACCAGAAATCCCATAGGAAAGAGTTGTGGAGCAGAACAAGAAGTAGCAAGATTTTGACAGAGATCAATCACTGATGAATTTGGAGCCCCACAGAAAGGGTAGGTGGGGACATTTCTTTTCCCTCCCTTCACACCTCTGGCAGGCTGCAGGCTCTGAAACTATTGGACAGCTTGTCTACGCCCACGATCCCAAAACTACTGCCATCAGTGAACTGGAAATATCTTGAAAACATAGCACCAGGCTAACAGCCCCCTTAGGGTCACTCCTCCTCACCACAAACCCCAGCTGAGGTGGTGGGTGCCATACTGCTTTTCCACTCATTGTGTGCCTTTGTCCTCCCCAGGGAGCTTCAGCCCTTCAGTTTTCTTGTCACTGGTCCCCACACAAACATTTCCGGACACCTGTTCAGACTGTGGTGGCCACAGGGGGCCAGTGGGTCCCAAGGGAACTGTATGACCCCAGAGCTTGGACATTCAGGGCTGGCTGCCTTGACGGGAGAGGAAAATGCAGCAAACCAGGGGAGCCCCTCAGGACCAAGGGGACCAGAGTACCAGCTGTCCTCCATTCAGACCCTTCTACTCCTCCCTTTGCCTGCCCACATCTGCCAACATAATCATGGCAGTTCCCACATGAGTTGCCATGAAAGAAACTTTTCATTCTTCTGTCTGTAGATATCTAGTGTAGGGCATCTGGGTGCAGCTTAGCTGTGTGGTTCTGGCTCAAGATCTTTCATTAAGATGTTGGCTAGGGCTGAAGTCATTAGAAGACTTGACTAGAGCTGGAGGATCAAATCCCAAAGTTTCTCATTCATAAACCTGGAACTATACTCAAGATACAGTGGCTGGCTTCCCCCAGAGCTAGTGATTCAGGAGAAAGGGCAAGTCATGTCTTTTATGATCTAGCCTCAGAATGCATACTTGCTCATTTTTTCAATATACTCTTGGTTACATAGATCAGCCATATTCAGTTTGGAGGTGAAAATCACTGGGGGCCACAATCCTATTTAACCTATTCCAAAAATTGAGGAAGACAGAATACTCCCAAACTAATTCTATGAGGCCTATATCAACCTGATACCAAAAGCAGACACAGACACAACAAAAAAGAAAACTATAGGCCAATATTTCTGATCAACACAGATGCTAAAACCTTCAACAAAATACTAACAAACCAAATTCAACTAGACATTAAAATGATTATTCATTATGATGAAGTGGGATTCATCCCAGGGATGCAAGGATGGTTCAACATCTGCAAATCAATCAATGTAATCCATCATATCAACAGAACTAAGCATCAAAAAACCATATGATTGTTTCAATGAATGCTGAAAAAGCATTTGATAAAATTCAATGTACCTCCATGATAAAAACTCCCAAAAAACTGGTTATAGAAGGAAATTACCTCAACACAATGCAAGCCATTTATGATAGACCCACAGCTAGTATCATACTGAATGGGGAGAAACTGAAAGCCTTTGCTCTGAGATCTAGAACAAGACAAGGATATTCACTTTCACCACTGTTATTCAACACAGTACTGGAAATTCTAGCTAAAGCAATCAGACAAGAGAAAGAAATAAAGGGCATCCAAATTGCAAAAGAACAAGTCAAATTATCCTAGCTTACAGATGATATAATTTTATATCTAGATAAATATAAAGACATGATAAAAAACTATTAAACCTGATAAACAAATTCATAAAGTTGCAGGATACAAAATCAATATAAAAAAATCAGTGGCATTTATACATGTCAACTGTAAATCATCTGAAAAAGAAAACAAGAAAGTAATTTCATTTATAATAGCTAAAAATAAAATACTTAGGAATAAACTTAACCGAAGAAGTGAAAAATCACTATAATGAAAGCAATAAAACATCGATGAAAGAAATTGATGCACATGTAAAAATGAAAAGATATTCCACATTCATGGTATGAAAGAATCAAAATTGCTAAAGTGTCCATACTACCCAAAGCAATCTACAGATTCAGTGCAATACCCATCAAAATACCAATGACATACTTCACAGAAATAGAAAATAGAATCTTAAAATTTATATGGAGCCACAAAAGACCCAGAATAGGCAAAGCCATCCTGAGTAAAAATAACAAAACTGAAGGAATCACATTACCTAACTTCGAATTATACTACAGAATTGTAACCAAAACAGCTTGATACTGGCATAAAAACAGACACATAGACCAGTGGAACAGACTAGACAACTCAGAAATAAATCCACACATTTACAGTGAACTTATTTTCAACAAAGATGCCAAGAACATACAGTGGGAAAAGGACAGTATCTTCAATACATGGCGCTGGGAAAACTGAATTTCCACATGCAGAAGAATGAAACTAGACCCTTATCCCTCACCATACACAAAAATCAAATCAAAATGGATTAAAGATTAAAATCTAAGTCCTAAAAATATAAAACTACTAAAAGAAAACATTGAGGAAATGCTCCAGGACATTGGTCTAGGCAAGGACTTCTTGAGTAATACCCCGAAAGTATAGGCAACCAAAGAAAATTGGGCACATGGGACCACATCAAGTTAAAAAGCTTCTGCACAGCAAAGGAAACAATCAACAAAGAGAACAGACAGCCCACAGAATGGAGAAAATATTTGCAAACTACCCATCTAACAA
The DNA here is from genome assembly GCA_963575035.1 of Avahi laniger. Lineage (NCBI taxonomy): Eukaryota > Metazoa > Chordata > Mammalia > Primates > Indriidae > Avahi > Avahi laniger. The sequence continues at coordinate 87,341 of CAUYSK010041596.1, read as the reverse complement.
GGCATTAATAACTAGAATATATAAGGAGTTCCAACAACTCAATAGGAAAAAAATCAAATAATCCAATTGAAAAATGGGCAAAGGAACTGAATAAACATTTTTCAAAAGAAGACATACAAATGGCCAACAGGTATATGAAAAAATGCTCAACATCATTAGTCATAAGAAAAATGCAAATGAAAACTACAATGAGGTATCAACTCACCCCAGTTAAAATGTTTTTTACCAAAAAGACAGGCAATAATGAATTCTGGCGAGGATGTGGAGAAAGGAAAACCCTCATACACTGTTGGTGGGAATGTAAATTAGTGCAACCACTAAGGAGAACACTATGGAAGTTCCTCAGAAAAACTAAAAATAGAACTACCATGTGACTCAGCAATCCCACTGCTGAGTATATATCCAAAGGAGAGGAAATCAGTATATCAAAAAGATATCTGCACTCCCATGTTTATTGCAGCAATCTTCACAGTAGCCAAGATTTGGAATCAACCTAAGTGTCCATCAACAGATGAATGGATAAAGAAATCGTGGTACATATACACAATTGAATATGATAGAGCCACAAAAAAGAATAAAATCCTGCCATTTGCAACAACATGGATGGAAATGGAGAAAGTTATGCTAAGTGAAATAAACCAGGGACAGAAAGACAAATCTCACATGTTCTCACTCATATGTGGAAACTAAATATTAAAAATAATTGATCACATGTAGACAGAGAGCAGAATGATGATTACCAGAGGCTGGAAGGGGTAGCATCGAAGGGGGAATAAAGTGGGGATGGTTAATGAGTGCAAAAATATATTAATAGTTAAATAGTTAGAATGAACAATATTTGATAGCACAAGAAGTACCTATAATCAACAATAAGTTAGTGTTTACTTTCAAATAACTAAAAGATTGGAATTGGAATGTTCCTAACACAAATAAATGATAAATTCCTTAAGTGTCTGATACCCAATTACCCTGATTTGATTAATTCACATTGTATGCCTATATCAAAATATCACATGTACCTTATAAATATATACTATTATGTATCCATAATAATTAAAAATATATAAAAATAATCATTGGGTTGGCATGGCATGGTGGCTCACGCCTGTAATCCTAGCACTCTGGGAGGCCGAGGCGGGTGGATTGTTTGAGCTCAGGAGTTCGAGACCAGCCTCAGCAAGAGCGAGACCCCATCTCTACCAAAATATAGAAAGAAATTAATTGGACAGCTAAAAATATATAGAAAAAATTAGCTGGGCATGGTGGCGCATGCCTGTAGTCCCAGCTACTCGGGAGGCTGAGGCAGTAGGATCGCCTGAGCCCAGGAGTTTGAGGTTGCTGTGAGCTAGGATGACGCCACGGCACTCTAGCCTGGGCAACAGAGTGAGACTCTGACTCAAAAAAAAATAATAATAATAATCAATGGGTACCACACTGTAATTTTTACTTCATTTATTCCTTATAGTGACTTTAAAATGTAGTTTAATATAAATTTATATTTCCCTATATGCTATTGCAAAATTCATAAGGCTCTGAAAACAAATGTTTTTCTTATGACTCAGTTGCCAGCCAACCTTTGCCCAACCTGGACTCATCTGTCAGAAAAACCTGGTCTAAACTGATAAGAGGCTAATTATAGTCTCAGTCCCACTTGGTGTGAAAATTTCTACATTTCACTGCATAAATGCATTTGATTAGATGGCGTGATCCCAAACCCTTCTGGGTTTTGGAGTTATATAATATACATGAACCATATTATTTTCCTAAAATCTGAAAAATTGTGAGGTCTAAAAATATCTGGCTCCAATGGTTTGGAATAAAGTTTAACTTAATAGAAGGGAATACTGATCCATTTTGCTTTATTATTGAGTTTATAAGAACTTTTTTGAGCTGGAAGCCATATATAATGTTTTATAATTCACCTGGTGACAACAACACATAAATGCAGGGAAAGTGCCCAGGAAGAAACAATTCATGTATTAATTGGTGGTTGAAAAACTCTACCCAGTGAATAAGAACTGACATCCTTCCATTTTTCCATCTCTCCTTCCATCACTATCGTCTACAGTTCCCACTTTCCTTCTTTTTGCTATATTTTCTCTCTCCTCTTTCATGTATGCAATTTTGTTCCTCCATGTCCACCTGCCTTTCCTTCCTTCATATTTCCAAAATACAATCACTAACCCCCCTTAGAAAAGTGTTAACAAAACAGAAAAGTGTTGGTAGCTGCCAAATAACTAGCACATGTGCATATTTGACTATCTGACCCCATATCGGAGGTTAATGATGTACTGCTCCATGTTCCCTCTGTCCACCTCTGACTTCGCCCAGAGCCACAATAGACAATTCATGTGTACACTGACAGCTTCTCACATAAACCACCCAACCATCTCTCTTTCTATGCCTGAGGACTCACCTAGTGATGGAACTTGGGTAGCCTACAAGTGCCAGAGATTAAACATCTTCAACTAATGAGGAATGGAAGTTGGTGAACAAACACTACAGCTTCCTCAATATTCAGTAGAACAATCTTGGTGGCTTAAAACAACAAAGGTTAATTTTTTACTCCAAGTCTTGCTATGGGTCCAGTCAACTCCCCAGGGTAGCTGCCCTCAACATCACGCCTCTACATGGTACATGCCTTGGTGTGCTTTCACAATCACCAGTGCAGGGAGAAAAGAGAATCCTGCACCAACAAGCAGCATTCAAATGCTTCTAGGAAGCGGTGAACATCACTGCTGCTCACATTTTACTAGCCAAAGCATATCACAGGGTTACATCTAATTTCAAGGAAACAGGGATATAAAATCTTCCCATGTTCCCTTAGGAGAGAGGAACTAGATGTCAGGGAACAGGAACAATGCCAGCCACACATACTGTGTGCCTTCTTTTGCAACTTATTTTTTTCTCAAGGTGCTCTTGAGATTTGTCAATGTTAATGCACGTAGTTTTCATTGGTTCATTCACATTGTTGTCCGGTACTCCACTGTATGACTATATGACTTTGTTTATTTTCCTACTGATTTTTTTAGGTTATTTTTAGGTAATTTTTTGTTATAACTAACAATCTTGCTGTGAGTATCTTGTATACATAATAAGAATTTCTCTAGGCTGCTGTTTTCGTTTAAATACTATTTATGAGGAGGTCCATGCTGAGGCATAGGGAGTGGTCAAGAGAATGCCTGAACCATTTGGTACATAGACTATGATATAAAATGTGGTAATATAAAAGAAATGAAAGCCAACATGTCAAATACTGTCTATTCATGTTTGTTCTAAAGAAATAACGTGATATTATTTTCAGAGCGCTTTTCTTTCTCCATTGAACATAACAGAACAAAAATCCAAGGTTGTTGACAATGCATCATTCATTTAACAAATGCCAAAATCAGATATTCTGGTAATTTTCTGCATTCTATTCAAACTCTACTGAAAATTATGAGTGCAATTGCAATTTAATATTACTAATAGAAGACACACCTTTGAAGCCTTCTGCAAACGTCAAGATGAGTGAAGTGTTTGACAAGACAAAGAAGATGAATCAACTACAATGCTTTCTACTTTAGAGTGAAAAAATAACAGTGATAATGCCATAAAACATTTTCCCAGAACAAAATGTGCTAGGGAAAAAAAATTGATGTGGTGGGAGGAGGGTAAAAAATTCCTCTCTCGAAAAGTCGAGAACAGGGACAAAATAATAAAAATTCAATTGAGTGAGACTAACTTTGTAACAACTACTGAACAGGAAGGTCAGCAACATAATTGCTTATGTATGGCTAGAGCTAACGTTAGAACTGTGAGATCTTTCATAGAGATTTCCTGAGTGGAAAGCTTTGTCTCTAAGTCATTTTTACGAAATCGTATCTCCTGCTTTGTCGTTTGCTTTCTCCTTATATTTGTCTGAGCTATCATTTCTACAACTTTTTAAATATCATGGGTAAGGGTCCTTGTACATGTTGCTAAAAACTCATTCTTTAACACTTGCAAGAAATGCCAGTTAGCTCAAACCATCTGCTATGGATTGAACGTTTGTGTTCCCCCAAAATTTATATATTAAAGCCCTAATCCCCAATATGATGATATTTGGAGGTGGGACCCTTGGGAGGTAATGAGGGTTAGATTAGGTCATGAAGGTGGGGCCCTCATGGTGGAATTAATGCCCTTGTAGAAAGGGGAAGAAATGCAAGGTCTCTTCTCTCTCTCTCTCTCTCTGTTTCTTTCTTTCTCTTTTTTTCTTTCTTTCTTTCTTTCTTTCTTTCTTTCTTTCTTTCTTTCTTTCTTTCTTTCTCTCTCTCTATCTCTCTTTCCTTTCTCTCTCTCTCTCTCTCTCTCTCTCTCTCTCTCTCTCTCTCTCTCTCTCTCTCTCTCTCTCTCGATAGCAAGAAGGCAGCTGTCTGAAAACCAGGAAGAGGAACCTCACTAGAAATGGAATCTGTGGGCACCTTGATCTTGGATTCCCTGTCTCCAGAACTGTGAGAAATAAATGTTTGTTGCTTAAGCCATCAAGTCCATGGTATTTTGTTATAGCAGCCTGAACTCACTACGACACTATCTAAAATTTTCAAGTAGTTTAACCGTTTGTTTTTTTCAATCCCTGTTCATAAATGAACAGATTACCAATGGAAGTCATGCAAGTTCATTATTGTCATAAGCTATCTTGAAGTGAAATAAAAATATGATTTGCTTAAACATGGACTTTACAGACATCTGGGGCACCTGCACATTTCATCAAAGAAAACTTTGGCTGACAATGTGATCCTATTACTTTCAAAGAGCCACTGTGTTTGTGATCTCCACTTAATAAGCATAAAAACACAGGCAGATAAAATGGGGAGAAAAGCACAGAATTTTGGAATTATTGTTGATAGATCCTCCCCTAACATTTGCAGGATTGCAGCAAAAATACACATGGAGGCCCACATGTCATATGTCTTTGTAACAAAATGGAATGCCAGGTTTGAAGTTAGAATTCTGGGAGTTCTTGATGCTCTGAGTGAGAATATGGCCACGTGAGAAAAGCCTGTGGCCTGCTCCTTTCTCTTCTTTCCCCTAACTACTCCACATTCCATGTTGCAAATTTTCACAAACATATGTAGACATCCTAGACCAAATACCTCAAGTCTGCCCCAAACCCCCACAAAGAGTCACCCTTTGGTTATCCTTTGGGCCTATGGGGTGTATGCTGGTGTCATCATCTATCCCTTTTGACGATGGACTTGAGGAAGAGGACAATGCAGGTCCTCAATGCATGCTTGGGCTCTTTGAACAGGCACTCTAGAATCCTCGGTAGCCAGAGCATGGTATGCAAGCAGGAATGCAGGTTCCATGTAGGCATGTCCCCTTGTGCCCAAAAAATCTTTCTCTCCATGGGATAGGATATAACTGGAGGAGGGCCAGAGTGGAGCACTCTAAATTGTCGGGCTCAGTGCAGGGGCCTCTCTATGCAGGGCTAAAGTCAGCACTGATGAATGAAACTTCTCATTTCTTTTAAGGAAATTGGCTTTCAAGAAAGGAATACACATGCAAAATCATCGCCATCAGAGATTCACTCTGGATAATAGTCCTAGCTGGCATGAAAAGTTAGAGCAGGTGATAAAAGATTTGTGAGAGGGGTGCCTGAAAAGACAAAGATGGATTTTATGAAATTTCTAAGAGGATGATATGAGAAAAAAATACTCTCCTATCTAAAGAAAGAAACAGAATGAAGATAGGAGCACACATTTTTTCATATCGTGAGCTTGTTTTTAGTATATTTTTCATTCATAATAAAGTTTTAAAAAACCTGCTATGCTATAGCACTTATGTGATGACAAAAAGGAGACAAAGAGAATGTGAGTATAAGAGTTTCCATCTTCAGCAATTTTGGAACCTGCTTGAGAAAACCAGACACTTAAATGCAATAGCAATAGAACAGAATGAGGTAGTTTGTGCTCAAGCACTAAAACACAGAGTGCATGAGTTCAGTAAAGGTAGATAGAGCCAGTGTGAAGTGGCCAGGAAAAGGCTCTTCAATTCCAGCACAGTCTTGTTGGAATTAATAAGATTTTATGGTATCTAGGGAAAAAAAATCTTTCTCAAGAGAAATTTCTCAGTGTTTGCTTCCTAATTCTTCTCCAACTTATCTCTATTAAAATAAAAATAAATCAGACAATCCAACCAGGCAAAGATAGAACTGAGTGTCACAAACCCAGAATCTGCTTCCAACTGTGCTCAGCTTCGAAATGATAATTCATAGACACATACAGATGAATATAATAGCCACATACATAGTCCATCTCCTCCAAAAGTTTATATTTTTAAAATGAGGAATACTAATATTAACGTGTACTTGATAGGATGTCCTCTAATATTTAAAAATCACAAAAGAGGGAATACAAAGTAAGAACTATTGATGTTAGATACAGGTTAAGTGTTACATACTGCTGAACACAAAAGGTCATTTCTTTGGTTGTATGATTCACTGAGAAACTCATTAATACAAGGCTCTATATTAAACATGAAATTTCAAGAGGTCTTTGAGAAAGAGAGGAGCTAGAAGAAGTATTGATGGAAGTGACCCCAAGTATCATGGAAGGAAGATGATTCTTAAGGTGGTAAAATAAAAAATGTTATGGCTCAGATTAGAGACCAATGGATTTATCAAGAATAGAGTCCAGAGAGAAAATGACACATTTGTCTTAATACAAAGTAAAGTGAAGACTAGTAATGACGTGCTAACAAAAGGCAAATGGCAAAGCAGCACCTACACCAGATATACTGGAGCAGTGTTCTTTGAGGACAACTCAAAGAGAAAGAATCAGTAACAAATGTGCAGGTCCTCCATTACTCATTCATCCTAGAGCAGCCATAGAGATCTAACAGGACTAGGTGTCAGACTCTGAGCCTGATTAGGGAGGCATCAGCCTATGCCTCTGTGTAATTAGAGGCCAGAGTATAATAGCAATATGACTTGCCAAAACTTTGGCTCCAATTCCAACCTGTCAGCTCAGCATTAATGATTGAAAGAAGCACCGGGATCTTCACTGGTTGGATCTAGGCCTTGTGGTTGCAGCTAAATAACATAGTAAACTAGCAGCAGGATTCACTACACCAACCATGATGTTTGTGGAAGCAACTATCACTCTCCTTACATGAATGGAGATTGGCGTGGCAGAGATCTAAGCCACCCTTGAAGTTTACCTTGATTGACTGCCATATGCACTAGGCAATAACCAATTTCCATAGAGCTCTGCAACACATCTCATTTTCTGGGAGGCCAACTTGAAGGGTACAAATTAACCCTTACCTTTAAAAATGTTATTTGGGTAAAAAATGACTCTTGGAGCAAGATTTAGAATTTATTTTAAGAAAAACAAATAATATATTTCAGTAGGATCAAAACAGAAGGCTCTAGTAGCTTTAATCAATGACCCCTGCTCTTAACACACACACACCATATCCACATTCTTTGACGTGTGAGCTTGCACCTCCTGCCATTAAGAGGTGGAAAATATTTCCCTGCCATTTGATTGTTGGTTCGGCCATGTGATCTGTTTAGATATTAAGATGTTAACGGATGTGACACAAACAGATACACTTGGAAAAATGCTTGTGAAGTAGGTTTTCTCTCATGAATTTCTGTATTGCCAAGAGAATAACATGGCCAGCTACTCCACTGGTCCAAGGAACAGGGTCAGAGACATGTAGATCAGAGCTCTGCCAGCCAAGCTCAGTCTGGATTGACCAAGCACCAGCCTTATCCACAGACATGTGAGGGAGCCCAGTAGAGACCAGAAGAATCTCTCAGCAGATCCAAGCTCAGATCAGCCCCTTTCCAATATGAACCACAGATTCAAAAGAAATAATAAATGATTTTTGTTTTTAAGCACTGAGTCCTGGGGTAACTTGTTACACAGCAACAACTAAATGATACAATGTTCAAACTATTTGGAGGAAGTATTTTCCAGTTTAGCATAATTAAGAAGGTGTAAAAGATGACATGCAAGAGCTAAAGGGAAATTCTTTTTAAATAACATCAGTGCATATAAGTAAAGGCTATCAAAAATGCAATTATAGCATCTGAAATGCCCAAGATACATCAGTATTACTAATTAGGGGAAATAAAACAAGTGTTATTTGACACGGCTCAAGAGCTTATCCGTGGTCATATGTACCTTTATATTATTATATGCCCAAGAGAACAGTCTTCATTTTGTCCTTACTAAATGATTTTTAAGCTAATAAGTTTCTTCAATTCATATTGTAAAACAATATTTTTTATCTTCCATAAATATGTATTAATATAATCATGATAATAGTATTAAGATGATTTATAAGCTACAAGGACTGGAAAAAGATCAAATATATTTGTATTTCTATTTTTCCACAGTTTCTATAAAAGTCATAACACAATTGTGTCAAGTTGATGGCACTTAATATATATTAGTGAACATTTCATATGGTGGCAGAAACCAAATCTGATGAAAGAACTCCACTTTGAGGAAAAATTGGTTTATTATTCAAGACATTGTCAGTCTCAGGGATTAATTCGACAACTTTTAGGTCTACTACAGACATTCCAAGGTTTTTTCTTTGTTTAGCAATGAAACTCTATTCTTTCTGCAGAAAGGCTTTATCTTACTACTTCTATTCACACCATAAAATTAGAAGAATCCAGGTAGATTTCTAGAATCATAACAAATCAGGTCAGGTACTTCTATGTGAGCTCTGTATTAGAAAAATTTTGTAGTTATAGCTCTGAGCCAGTAGCTTTTCCATTCTCACTTTATTTTTATTTCTATATTTTTTATTTGTGAAAATTAATAGGATATATGAGAAATTTTGTTACATGTATATAATGTGTAGGGATCAAGTTATGGTATTTAGGATGTCCATCACTTGAGTACAATACATTTTTGTTAAGAATAGTCATCCTACTTGGCTATCAAAAATTAAATTTATTCTTTCTGTCTTACTGTATGTTTGAACCCCTTTAACCCACTTTTCTTCATTATCCTCCCAAACACAACTTATGCTTCCCATTCTCTATTATCTATCTTTCCATTCTCTACATCCATGTGTTCAAATTTTCAAGCTCATACACATATGAGTGAGAACATGTAATATTTGTCTTTTTGTGCCTGGCTTATTTCACTTAAGATAATAACTTCCAGTTCCATCCACATTGCTGCAAATGACATGATTTCATTCTGTTTTTGGACTGAGTAGTATTCCACACCACATTTTCTTTATTCACTCAATCATTTACGGACACTTAGGTTGATTCTCTGCTATTGTAAATAGTGCTGCAATAAACATGGAAGTGCAGGTATCCCTTTCATATACTGAATTTTTTCTTTTGGGTACATATCCAGTATAGGCATTGCTAGAATAAATGGCAATTCTTATTTAGTTTTTTGAGAAATCTCCATCCATACTGTTTTCCATAGTGGAAGTACTGGTTTACATTCCTACCAACAGTGTATATGACTTCCCTTTTCTCTGCATCATTGCCAACATCGGTTATTTTTTTGTCTTTTTAATAATAGCCATCTGACTGGGGTAAGATGATATTTCATTGTGGATTTGATTTTCATTTCTCTGATGATTAGTGAGGTTGAGCATTTTTCACATATCTGTTGGCCATTCATATATCTTCTTTTGAAAAATGTCTACTCATGCCCTTTGCCCACTTAATGAGATTATTTCTGTTTTTCTTTTTGAGTTCTTTGTATATTCTAAATATTATTTCCTATTGGATTAATAATTTGCAAATATTTTCTCCCATTCAACAGGTTGTCTCTTCACTCTGTTGATTATATTTCTTTTGCTATGCATAAGCATTTTAGTTTAATTAAGTCCCATTTGTCTGGTTTTTTTTGCCTGTGCTTTTGAAGTCTTTACCATAAATTCTTTGCCTAGACCAATGCCTAGGACAGTTGTCCCTAGATATTCTTCCAGTAGTGTTACATTTTTGGGTCTTATGTTTAAATATCTAAGGTATTTTGAGTTGATTTTTGTATATGGTGAAATATAGGTGTCCAGTTGCATTCTTCTGCATGTGGCTATCCAATTTCCCCAGCACAATTTGTTGAAGGGGGTGTCCTTTCCTCAATGTATTATATGTTTTTGTTGACTTTTTCAAACATTTGTTGGCTGTAAATATGCAGCTTTATTTCTGGGTTCTCCATTCTGTTCCATTGGTCTCTGTGTCTATTTTTATACCAACACCATGCTGTTTTGATTACTATAGCCTTATAATATAATCTGAAGGCAGGTAATGTGATATCTCTAGCTTTGTTCTTTTTGCTCAGGATTGCTTTGGCTCCTCATGTTCTTTTTTGGTTTCATATGATTTTTGGATCGTTTTTTCTAATTCTGTGAAAAATGGCATTGTTAATTTGGTAGGAATTTCACTGAACCTGTAAATTGCTTTAGACAGTATGGTCATTTCAATGATACTAATTTTTCTGGTTCATGAGCATGGGATGTTTTTCCATTTGTTTGTGACATCTACAATTTCTTTTATCAGTGTTCTGTGCTTTTCCTTGTAGAGATATTTTACTTCCTTGGCTAAATATATTCCTAGTGTTTTATTTGTTTGCAGTTACTATGAATGAAAGTACCCTCTTGATTTAGTTCTCAGCTAGATCATTATTGGTGTGTATAGAAATGCTATGGATCTGTACATTGATTTTGTGTCCTGAAACTTTACAGAATTCATTTATCAAATGTAAAAGTCTTTTCTCAAAGTCTCTAGGTTTTTCTAGATATAAGATCAAATCATCAGAAAATAGGGACAATTTGACTTCCTATTTTCCAATTTGGATGACTTTTCTTTCTTTCTTTTGCCTGATTGCTCTGGCCAGGACTTTGAGTACTATGCTGAATAGGACTGTTGAAATTGGACATCCTTGTCTTATTCTAGTTCTTAAAGAAAAGGCTTTCAACTTTTCCCCATTCTGTATGAAGTTAGTTGTGGGTTTGTTGTATAAGGTCTTTATTATTTTGAGATATGTTCCTTCTACGCTTAGTTTGTTGAGAGTTTTTATTATGAAAGAATATTGAATTTGTGCCCCAGAACAGTGCACACTGGTACCTGTCTTGGCAGTTACTGGTGGGTTGATTCTTGAAATTCCAGGTGCTTTGCTCAGATGTCAGTAGTATCAGCAGTGGACTTGGTCAGCAGGCCAGTTCTCAGGCCCCTAAGGAGTCAGGATGGCATGAGTGATGGAAGTAGCAATGATAGAACAAGTCTCTGGGTCCCAAGTAGTGTGCATTAATGTTGATGGTGCCTGTGATGGGCTGGGCAGGCCAGTCACCAGACTCATAAGTAGCACTTGCAGATAGGTTCCAGCTGGGTTGGTAGTGGCTGGGAGTTTAGGCCCAACCTCAGGCCCCCGATAGGAGTACTCAGGTGCCCAAGGTGATAGATTGGTTTGGGCAATACCCAGGGCACTGGGCTTGTGATCTATTTCAGAGTGCGGGAAAAGCTGGGCTAGATGGGTTTGTTGTCAGGTACCCTAATTGTGACAGTAGGCACCAGCAGTGGTGGGGTGATCCTCAAGCCCCATGCAGATTGCTCAGGTGAGAGGTAGTAGTAGCTACTCTGAGGCTTCCGCACTGGAGAGGTTAGGGCTGCCCTCAGTGGCCACAGCCTCAGCTGGCAGGTAGGGGACACACATCTCCTTCATGTCGCAGTCCTGGTGGGGCTCATGCCTTTGCCCTGGCTAAAGGAGCCCTTCCCCAGTTCATGACCAATTCTCAGTGGCAACTCACACTCCACTCATGTCCCTGTCTCAGATTCCAGTAGCGCTCGCTTTCTGTCACCAGCTACTGATGCTTAGGCCTCACTCACTTTCTATTCTGGGCTACAGGAGTGCTCCCAGTTTGTTCCCCTGCCCAGCAGGGACAGCTAAAGTTTTCTTTATGCCCCAGTCCCGGCACCACTGTGTTCCAAGATAGCATGCAGTTTGCCAAAGGCTAGTTTTGAAAATGGCACTTTGCTGTAGCTGCTTAGGTCTCAGAAAGGGTATGGGGACCCATTATAAGCTCCCAATCTGGATACCTGGATCATTTCTGTCCCACAGTCTATGGGCAGCTCCCTATATTAGTTTCAGAGGGTATGCTGACACCTCACTGGCTTCCTATCCTTGGCAGTAGGCGAACTCCCTGCTGGCTCCCCTGTCCCAAGAACAATAGCCTAAGTTTCTGTAGTGCCCTGGTTCTCACACTGCTGGGTCCCAGGACAGTGTACAATTTGTCAGAGGTTAGTTTGGAAAATGGTGACTTGCTGTAGCTGCTTAGATCTCAGAAAGGGTGTGGGACCCATCATGAGCTCCCCCCTGGAGCAGTCCTGTCCCAAAGACTCCTGGCAACTTCCTATGTTTGTTTCAGGGGTTGGGAGGATCAAGGGGTTCTCTTGCTGCCAGGATTACATGATTTCACAGTGGAGATGTGGGGCACTAAACGTCTATTACTCATCCTTTCTGCATGCTGAGAAATCACTCCCAACTCCCAGCTGATCCCAGCCAGGGAGACTGCTTCTCCTCCTTCTCCTTCCCTGCTCTTTGTATTCCCTGTGATTTCTCTGTTAAATTTCAGTGTTCTCTCTTGGATAATGTACTTGATGTGTGACTGTCTGTACACTACTTTGGTTCTGCTAGGTGGAGGAGGCAGGGATGAAATGCTTCTAGTCTGCCATCTTGAACCCCTCCTGTTTGTAACTTTAACTTCTCATTTCTCACTTTATTATCATATACAAAATATCTAAATCTTTAACATTTAGACTCTTGAACATTTCTGCTTTTTGTGCATACTATAATTTACAGATAGGCTATGGTAGTGATGTAAATAAGCAGTAGGTCATAAAGCAAATTTCCCAAGCTCTTCTTGTGGGAGTGAAGAGAGGCAAGCAGGGTGGAAATTGGAGTCAAGGGACAAGAGTACAGGAAAAAATCTTGGATCTTGTTAACCAAAACATCTTCCTCTTGTGTCAAAATCTTACCCCTGACAGAAGGCAGAGAGCTCTACTTCACAAACTTCTGAAAACCAAAGCTTTTGAGCTAATATTGCTTCAAGTTCCATCATTCTGCCAGAGGTGGCAGTACCTTAATTTGTCACTGTCAAGCAGGCAAATTTGTTTAAGGTCTGATTGTTGTTGTTCTATTCTGCTGTCTCTGGACACACCAGCTTGCTAATACAACAAGCATGCTGGACATCAACTTCAGGGACATCAGAACTCATTACTCTGAACTGCCTGCTGTGTTAACTGTCCTGGAAAGAGTGATGTGACTCAGGTAAGCGTATTTGAATTTGATAGGACACAGACTGACCAAATGTTTCTGTGGTATTTGTTGTGATGCCTTCAGGAGAGGATGCTGATGAGCAGATATCTTTTTCTCTGACACTGAACATTGAATCTGAAACACTAATTCGTAACATATGAAATGGTTCATTCTTCTTCCTATTAGAGAGCCCAAATCAATCTCTCAGTGCAGATAACTGACATATGAGCACAGAGAATTTCTCTCTAGAAGTATCCATAGAGATTTCCCTCATGGTTGGATCAAAGGACTTCTGTAGAAAATCCTACTCAAGGTTTTCAGGGTCCTATACCCTTTAAGAGACTCTGGGTTAGGTAAGAGACAAGTGTTGCAAAAAAGTATTAGGCTCAAATTTCTCCCCGTCATGCATATTTTTCCTCATTCAATTCTCTAGCTACTGTTTCAATTTGAGTTTTTCACTGAAAAACAGAACCTGGACAAAATTTTTATGTGGTTTCCTGAAAGGCTTTAGGGAAAATAATACTTAACTCTGACACATGATGTAGAAGTGTGTAGTTAAAGGTTGACAGAAGCCAGTATTTACAATGCAATTTAGAAATGATAGGACAGTTAGTTATAAAATCTTCCAAAATCTTTATAATAACTCTCTTCCAGGGGCCCTTGCTATGGGATCAACTTACATTTGGAAACTGCCTTACAACAAAAACATTTGGTTCTTGCATAATGTCAGCAAAACAAACAAAACATTTATAACTTCCCTTACAACCACCCAAAGAGGGAGGCTGTATGCTGAGGATTTCCCTAGAGAAAAAACCTGTTCCTCAAGAATAAGGGTCTGATAACTAAACATTTTTAGAATATTTGAATTCCATGGGAATACCACATCACTTATATGAAGATAAAAGTAAGTCACATTTGGTTTTGCAGGCACATTCTATTTAAGGTCACCCCAGTTTATGTTGCAACTGCTGAGTTTTTTTCTTATTGCAAATTTCCTCATTTACACTGTAATCTGTTACTGTCCTCACATTTCTATTCAAATGACCTTATGAAAGTAGACTTTTTGCTTCATTTTCATTCTGATTGACTTATACAGTGCAGTCATGAATCACTTAACAACAACGATACATTCTGAGAAATGCATTGTTAGGTGATTCAATCATTATGTGAACACTGTAGAGTATACTTACACAAACCTAGATCCTATGACCTACTACACACCTAGGCTACATGGCATAGCCTATTGCTCCTAGGCTACAAACCTGTACAGCATGTGACTATACTGAGTACTATAACACAATGATAAGTATTTGTTTGTCTAAACATACTTAACCATGGAAAAGATACAGTAAAATGATCTTTTGCAACCACTGCTAGTATATGTTGTCCATCATTGATGGAAACATCATTTTCTGACTCATGACTATATTTTTCACTCATGTTGAATCTGCCCATGAATTCCCCTTTCCTTTGGTTTCCTTGATGTTATCCTTTTCTACATTTCCTCCTGTTCTCTAAACTATTCCTTTCCCATCTCCTTTGTCCCTTCTGCTTTCTTCCCCCACCCATAGGATCATGCACTGTCCCTCTCCACATCCAATAACCAGTGGCTCAAACTCGGCTGCTCATTAGAATCACCTGGTAAGGTTTTTAAGGTTCTGACACCCACACTGCATTCCCAGAACAGTTAAATCTGAACCTTTCACATGTGACCCAAGCATTGGATTTTTTTTTCATTAAATGAACAAATTTTTAATATCATTTGGCAAATGTATACATTTGTGTAACCCACCCTCTTATCACAATATGGACTATTTCTGACACCCCAGAAAGGTCCCTCAAGTCCCTTTATAACCAATTCTCACTCCACTACCTCCTAAAGGTAACCATTGTTATGATTTTTACCACCACAGATTATTTTTGCCTATTCTAGAACTTCATATGAATAAATCCAACAGTGTATACCTTTTGTGTCTGGCTTCCCTCATTTACCATCATGTTTTTGAGGCCCATCTCTGTTGTAAAATGTATCATCAGTTTATTCTTTTTTATTGCTGAGTGGTAATCCCTTGAATGAATATATCATGATTTTTAAAATCCATTCTTCGCTGATAGACATCTGAGTTGTTTCCTGTTTGGGGTTATGAATAAGGCTAGTATGAACATGCTTGGACAAGTCTTTTTGTGGACATATAATTTCATTTTCCTTGCATAAATACCTATAAGTTTAATTTCTGAGGCAAATGGTAGGTCTTTTTTTTTTAATTTTAGCTATTCTAGTGGGTATGTAGTGTAGGCATCAGTAGTTTTTAAAGGTCCCCAGGTGTTTCAAATTTGTAGTCAAGGTTGAGACCATTTTTCTACATAATTTTCCCCACAGAGTATGTCTAGGTCTATACTATTACAATTAGAGATGCCCAAAGAAAATGGATTATCTTATGAGCTAATAAGCCCTCCTTCACTAGAAATATGAAAACTGTGAGTATAAATCAGGAATGGTACATAGGCAGTGCATCTTAATGTCCACACAGATCCCCTAGGGATTTTTTAAAAATGCAGGTTGTGATTCACTAGATCTGGGGTGGGCTCTAGATTCCTCATTTCTAACAGGCTCTCACATGATATCAATGCTGATGGTTTGGAAACCACACTTTGAGCAATAAGGGTCTAGGATCAGTTCCTATATTAGATAAGGAATTATAGTAAAATTGAAAGTCCTTCCTAAGCTGTGATTCCACAGTCCAACAACGTTCACATCCTCCATCCTGATCTTTTGCATGGGCTGAAGTCTCTGAACATTTCCATCTGGATGCCTGGATGTTATTATATCAATGCCACATCCATAGTAAAATCATTATACCCCTAACTGGCTGCCTGTCCAAACTTCCCTGTCTATACATAACATTAACACTAATCTTGAAGCCCTGCTTATCAGAGTTATCATTCTTCTTGTCACTTTGTCCTTTCTCCGACATGACCAGTCATCACCAAGACTTTTCAAAGCTCCTTTAATTTAATTCAGTCCACATTTACCACACAACCACCTGTCTGTGAAAGGCACAGTAAGATGTACTATGTAATTGAAAGTAATAGGCCCCACACTCTAGTAAGGGAGCAGATGCAAACAACTATGCAACAGAAGACAAATACTTGAAAAACTCTTCCTGTAAGCTTGGTCTAGTCTGCGCTTCATCTGCTCCCAGTGCAAGCAAAGCTGGTTTGTCCACTGCTGTAACAGCCTCTTAGAGGAGAGAGAGGTATCACATTTTTCACAGTCTAACTTCCTGCACACTCCATTTGGGTTTGTTTTCCCCAAGAAAGACTTTCATCATATTATTCCTCTGTTCAAAAGCCTAAAATATTTTTTCCATCCTGGTGCTAAACACTTTCATTCTAAATCCCTCCACCTGGTTTTTAGTTGGTTTTTTTTTTTTCATAATCTGTTACCAGCCTACAAGTATTAATAATACAGAACTTCTTGCTCTAGAACTGATTAAATCTCAACTATTCAGTGAGGCCTTCCCTGGCCAGTAACAGCACCCAGTGATCTCTCCCTCTTCTGGAATCCTCAAATGTCAATAAATAAATATAAAAAGTAATTTGGCATTTCATTGTTTAATGATTTCATTTTTTTAAATTGTCACGTGTTCTTTTTTTCCATTTAATTAAAGATTCATGAAGATAGGATTCTTGCCCTATTCATCCATCATATTCCACAGAGCACCTTGTTAGTGTTTATTGGAGAAAGAGACAGAAGGGAAAGGAAACTAATACTAATTAAAATTTTCCTATTAGTCAGACACCTTTGGACTTGCTTGGTCCCAAGGTGTCTAATAGACAGCAACTTATTTAATACTGACAACCATTCCAAGAGGTATTATTATCCTCCCTTGAAACTGACTTAGGGTAATGACTCACAAAGAATGGTCTGGGGACCAGCAGCATCACCTGGGAACTTGTTAGAAATGCAGATTTTGGGGCCCCACCCTAGACCTACTGAATCAGAAACTCTGGGAGGGGAACCCAGGAGTCTGTGCTTTAATAGACCTTCTGGATGATTCTGATAAACACGAAATTTTCAAAATCACTGAATTAGAGTTTGAATGAATTAACCAAAGTCAGACAGATTGTTAGTAACAGACCTGGGCAGTCTGAGACCAAAAGCCATTCTCTTAATATTACATCACAGTGTTTCCTTGACCAATTAATTAATAAGCCCTTCGGAATTACATCTAAAGTTAGGAGCCTGAATAGATCCTGTTTATTTTCCATTTTAAGACTTTAGAGTCTTTAAAAAGTAACTTAAAAATTATTCTCTAAAATAACTGTATCTGTACTAATTATTACAACATATGAAGTTCATATTGCTTCTGTTAACATAAATTTGGATTTTCAGGAAGGCAGAAGTACCCAATGACTAAATTGGAATGAGTGCCTATTCTAAGTCTTTGTGTCTGACAGGTAGTATAAATAAGTTAGCATCAAAAGAATATATTTGAAAATAATAAATACTAAATGAGAACTTTATTTTCATTTTAGTCAAATATTCCACAGAGTAATTGGTAAAGATTGCCTGAGCTTTTAATGGGAACAACAATCTCATCTATCTTAATCATTAGATGAAGGAAAAAAATCTATATGTACTAATCAAGTTCTATTATTGCCTTGCCATTCTCTTAAAGGAAAGAGATTATAGTCCCAAAGGCCTCCTCAGAAAGCCCACCAGAAAAGTTTTAATCACAAGCTAGATTTCATGAATCACCTTTCCAACACATGAAAATGGATAAGTGAGGCAGTGTCTTATAAACAATTTTATACTTAAAAAAATCATTGTTTATTTTACAGCAATAAGATCAGGTTAACATTTTATTAGAATCTAAAAGTGATATACACAAAAGGTCCATTTTTTATTTTGTGAGAACTGTTGTGTTTTGTGTTTGCATATAAAAAATATATGATTGCACTCCATATGAGTTGTTGCTATCAAAAAACCAAGTTAATATTATAGCAATTGTATCAGTCATGCTACATAGACCATTGGTGCTAGCTAGGTAAAGCTTTACCATGCTGGCACTGTAGATACAACTTCTGGAACATACTATCTCTTAACAGACCCAACTGACTGCTATCATGAAATGAACAATTGTCAGAGATGGAGGGGACCTTAAAAATCATTTTTTTAAACTCTTTTATTTTGCAAGTGATAAATCTGAAGCCCTAAAAATGAAGAGAACTTCTTTCTGGACATCATCAATAGCAGCAGAACCTGGAATCCAAGCCTCCTGACTCTTATCTAGCTGAGCTCACTTTACAATACACTCTAGAATGTCGGTATAATTGATTACTTCATTGCCTGGTTCAAGAGTTTTAAAAGGAACTCATTCATACAAGCAAAGTAGAGCTATATAAAGTTCTCACTTTCATTCATTCCTTTAGTAATGAAGAGAAATGTCGGCAAGGCGTGTGATATTATTCCCTAGTCCCCAAGTTTCTCCAGTGGGAAAAAAATTTACACTTCATTCTAAAATAGGAAAAAAAGGAAGGATTTCACTAAGCTGCTTCTTCCATATGCCCTCAGGCATGTCTTCTCAAGGAAGGGAGGAGGAGGTTCTTATCAAAGTGATTGGACTGGGAGGTGCTTATGGACTCAGTTCTTCCAGGCTTGCTCCTTTCAAAAGGTCCTGTCCTCAGGACCCATAAAGGTCTCATTGTTAACAATTTAAGCAGATATTTTTACTTCCATTTACCTAACTCCATAACCTAATTCTCAGTTAGGAAATAAGCTGATAACAACTCCCTCAAACCTCAATAAGAGCAAGGTTTTTCACCCATTAGAAAGTCAGCTATAACAACAACTATTACTGCTAGTGTTACTACTACTACTGCTATAAAAATTGGCTCCAGATTAATAAAAAAAAGAAATATAATCATGAAAGAAAACTTAAAAGTATTTAGGTAGTAATACAGGAGGCTATCTTTACATCATCAGAATAAGATAGGATTTTCATAAATAAATTTCTTAAATCATAAGCAGCATTAAACAAAAGGAAAAGATCACTTCAATTGTGCTACACTAAAATTAAGAACTTTTCATCAAAATACGCCATAAAAAGAAGGAATAACTAATCCACAATCTTATAACCAACAAAGGACTAACACTCAGAATATACCAAAATCTTCCATTAGTCTTTAAAAATATAACAAAAGCAACCTAATTGAAAAATGGTCTAAAAAGGCATAGGCACTTTATAAAATGGGAAATCCAAATAGCAAAGAAACATAAGAAAAGATACTCAACTTCATTACTAATTAGGAAAATGTAAATTAAAACAACATTCAATTAAATATTCAGCAGTTAAATTTAGAAATTTAACATTACTAAGAGCTGCAAAGGAAATGGAGCAATGAAAATTCTCATTTGCTACCAATGGTGGTAAAAATTTTAAAGTGCACCACATTAAAAAGTGGTTCATCATTACCTAGTAAAGTTAGAGATGTGTCTTCTACAAAACATGACCACAAATTCTTCCTGTATCTGTAGGCATGTCCCCATTGCAATATGACCCCGCTGCTCCTGCCATCTACAGGTAGTCTATTTCTTTATACTCCTGATTCTGAGTTGGCCTTGTGACATGCTTTGACTACTTGTAGTAGAATGAGGTGGATGTGAAGGTGTGAAGGCCTAGGATGTTGAACCTAGGCCTCAAGAGACCTTGCAGCTTCCACTCTTGCCCCTTTGCTGGCATGCGACTACTAAACTAAGAAACCAAGCTAGTCCTTGAGAAGTAGAGACCACATGGAGAAAGAGGTCTGATTAACAGCCAGCACTGATGGCCAGATATATGAATGAGGCACTCTTAGATCATGTCATTCCAGCTGAGCTGCCAGATGATGACAACCATATGAATAAGCCCAGGAGAGACCAGCAGTAGATCTACCTAGCTGAAACCAGCCCAGATTGCTGACCCACAGAATTTATAAGCAAATAAAATGATGGTTGTTCTAAGTTATTATGTTTAAAATGGGTTTTTTTACACGGAAACAGATAACTGATTCATTGTTCATATTCTTTGACTCAGAAAGTCCACTCCTTGTTCTGTATACTAGAGAAACTCTCAAGAGAAACACAATTGCCCCAGGAGACATATGCAAAATGTTCATAGAAGCATTTCTTATAATAGTCCCAAACTGGAAAAAATTCAAATGTTCATCAACAAGATGAATAGATCAAGAAATTGTGTTATATTCATAACATAAAATACAGCTTTATAATTAGCCTTGATCTGTATATAAGTTTTATACACTGTCCCATAAATGACATATTTTATAATTTTTCAGAATGAAATAATCATCTTTATATTTAGTGAAATAGATGAGGAATTTAATTTTCAAGAGCAACCAGTATAGTAGAAACATAGATACTCAAATATCACTGATGCCTTGGGATGGCCTGTAAATTACCTTTAGCAAAGATAGATGAGGCTGATTTACCAGGAAGGGAAAAGGTTCTGATTTAATAGAATTTATCACCTATCTTGACCTCAGGCCAAGTAAGGCATCCCCCAGGTTTTGACCTCTTGCACAATTCTTTACAGCCTTAATATATCTGCTGGCAGAGATAAAAGTCAGTTTGGCTCACAGAGCAAATGCTCAAAGGCAAAGCAGAAGTTTCAATCACACCCACTCCCTGCAAGGGAGGAACAGAAAGCAAAAATGAGATGCTGTGCTCCTTTGCCACCCCCAAGAATCTAAAGAAACTAGTCTTGTGAGAATGAAACTATGAAATAACACATAATGGATTAAAGTACATATCTTCAGAGTCACTGTGGTAGATTGGATCATTGTTCCCAATTCTTCACTCCCCCCTCTCTTTCCTTAGAGAGTTTTTATCTATAATATTTTCAGTTTAACTCCCCTTTTGATAAGAGTATACTTCCCCACTCTATTGATGCTAAGCTTGGCCCGGGGAGTTTCTTTAGTAGATAAATTATTGAGGAAGTGACAGTGTGACAGGTCCAAGCTGAAGCCTTAAGAAATATCACCTGTTTCTGCTTACCATCTTGTGCTCCTGTCATCTGCCATTAGAAGAGCATGTTCCAGGAACCATGGCTCCTCCAGCCTTGGCCGCAGAAGACAGAAGGAACAGATTTGAACCTGACCAGAAGCCTGGTGTCCAATGTGGTCCATCTAAGTTCAGCCTAGATTAGCTGAATCATGGCTGACCTACAAACCTAGCAGCTTGGAAATAAATCTTGACACCACAACCACTGAGATTTTCTTTATTTTACAATAAAAAGTAATACGGTCATCTTAAAGAAATACTTTCTCCCAGGTCTATCAGAATAGGGGTGGTCAGCCACAGAACACAGAAAAGAGAAATCCTAAAAGGCAAATGTTTCCTTTGGGTAAATACCCAGTAGTGAGCACACATGTGCACAGAGGGAAGTATAACTCAATGGAAATCCATGGGGGGAGGGAAGGGGAGAAGAGGGCATGGGTGAAAACCTACCTAATAGGTACAGTGAATACTATCTGGGTGACGGGCACACTTATAACCCTGACTCAAGCATTACAAAAGCAATCCTTGTAACCAAAAACATTTGTACCCCTGTAATACTTTGAAATAAAAAAAAAAAGAAAACTTAAAGACTAGGACCCTCAGAGAGAGATGTTAGGAGTAATTATAGAAATTTCAGACAGGTTTGCTTAGAGAAAACGAGAAAAGGAGAGGGAGGAGAGATGGATTCATAAAAGACCAGTTTAAAAGTCTCTTCTTTCAGCAAACTTTGAGTTGGAATTTCTCCACTACCAGGGTGTCATGTTTTAGAGAGGGGGATAGATGGCTGCTACTCTGTCTCTAAGCAGCATTTTCTATCGACACCGTCACCACTGTATGACATTCCCACAGGGGCTATGTGGCTTTCTTTCCATTTCTGCCCTGGTGTCGTTATGCTTCCCCAAACTCCTCCCCAACCCAGCCATTGGTGGTTGTGGAACATGAGGGAAATTGTGTGTTGATTCCTACTAGTCAGCTCCACAGTGCAAGATTTGCTAGGGGGAATAAAAAAGATGGCTGTACTATCTTGAATAGGCTTCCAGAGTTTAGAGAATCATGAAAGCGTCCCCTACTGAAGAATATGTACTCATCTGCACGGAGAGTATTTATGGCTCCAAAATCCACTCAGAGTTGCTATGTTCCCAGAAAACGTAAGCTGTTGTGTGTGCAGAATAGTATCTTGGGGTGCTGAACACAAATCCAAACAATCCCAGATCACCACAAGTGGCTCAGCCCAAGCAGATGTCCTAGGTTGTATGATTTCCACAAACTTGGAATGAAGTTAAGGCAAAATTTCCCAGGCCTCAATATGGGGAAAAAAAAAAAATAGAAAAAGAAAATTCAAGAAATTCAATCTGTTCCCCAAATCAACCAAATGTCAGCTTGCTCTCTGCAACAGTCCAAACATCTATTAGCAGACAAAACAAAATATAACCAGGAAGATGGATCTGCTTCTAGCAAAAACTTATTACTCACTCCAAAGTCCAATGAAGTAAATGACTTCATTCATTCAACAAACCTCTATTGACTTTTGGATTGCCCAGTATTTTTCGTTGTCTACAAACTGTCTCAATTTATGTAGTGAATGGGAAGCTAGCTATAACTTACAGTGTCTGTCTAAGGAAATGGATTGAAATTAAAGTATGTGTAAGATGGTCATTGTGACCTATTTTACTTTTGGAAATAAAGGGCGTGCAATATGTGAGTGTAGGGGTAGATGTATCCAAGTATGGTTTCCTCTTTATTACTATTCCTAGCCTAAGGCCTTCACGGCACAAAAAAAACCCAGGATTTTGTCTAGGCAAGTGAGCCAGAAATATTCGTATTTAGTGGGCAATGAAAGTTGAGACAAGTTGAGAAGAGGATTAATTTGTACGTTTAAACCCGACATAATCAGCTTCAATTTTCCAAACATGCACTTTGTATTTCCTTGGCACCGCAGACACCAAAGGAAACCTGCACTGACTGCAGGCCACTGACTGTGATAGACTTAAGCAATCAGGGCAATCTCACATCTGTTTAATGCTCCCATCTTACATTTACCACAGCTGAGTTTCCACATTGAGGCCCCAGGGCTTGGAAAGGTTTATCAAACTTTTCTTGCAAGCTTCTCTTATCTCGCCAGGAAGGCACTTCCCCAGTGATTATGTGGAATGGCTAAAAAAACTACACTGGGAGCAAAGCTTCATTTGGGGACCATAGGCTGCTCATAAGACCCAGCCTCTCCTTCTCGTTTCTGCAAAAAACTTGCTATAATTTCTCTCCTCCTGCAGCTTCCTATTTGGCTCCTCTATATTTTTAGTAGCCCCTTCCCCTTCATCAGAATGCCTCCAGAAGCTCCAAGTCCTCGGGGAAGGCTTCTGCCATGTCCTTGGAAGTGCTGTGATCATGGCGATTCGTTTGCTCTGCCTAGGATGCTGTCCCTCTGGATGTTTGCCCATGGAACTGTCAGTTCATCTTTTAATTATGAGCTTACAGTGAGACTTAAAAGTTTGACCTCCCCAAACCGACCAGGGCTCTTCTCCCCTGTGCTTTCATACAGCTTCATCCTCTTGGTGTAGTTATCCCACTGGATGGTCCTTTATGTGGATGTCTGTCTTCCTCCATGACTGCACCTCGAGAGCATGGGCAGGGCAGGTTCATGTGCATGTTCTTAATGCTTGACGTAGAAGAGGTAAAGAGCCTCCGGAAGGAAGTTGTTCAATTACTGAAAATCCATATGATAGATGACTATAGAGTCTTTAATACCATGTCCTCTAAATAATAATATGGAAGGAAAGATGCTTACTTTTTGCATGACAGAAAAAAAGTGTACCAAACCATATATATCATGACTCTAATTTTATATTCAAAAAGATGTATATTTTTATAAGTTTATGTATATATACACAGAGGAAATATATACACAGAGGAAAAAAGATTAGAAGGAAGTACATCACAATATCGTCTGTTTTTCTTGTTGTTGTTGGAGTCGTGGAATTATATGCTATTTTTAAATACATATTTTTCTCTAGATTATCTAAACCAAACATATATACTGTTATAATCAGAAGCAAAAATACCATGTTTAAATTAAGACAGGTAGGAACCATCTTATGCTGGTGGAAGCACAGTAAAGCCAGTTACAATAAAATTTGGTAAAATAATGTATTGTTATTAAGTGTGTGGTATTCTAACAAGAGGCAAAATAATATGGGAGCATATATTTTAGTTAATATTCATAGTGGCCTTTTTTATAGCTTCATCAGTAGCACAGGAGATATTTAAACCAGTCTGTCTCTTAGAAGATTGAAAATAATATGTTTTTAAATTAAGACCTATTGAGAGCACAAAGATATAGGATTAGGCATAAAATTTTCACTAACAGTTCTCCAGGGAGTTTATCCTCCCGGCACCCCATCCACCAGAACGATCTACAGGAAAGTTAAGATTAGATTACTTAAGGCATCAGAACAAGTCTTTGCTCTGAATGAGGTAGTATAGTTTTAAAAAGCAGATCAGAGAAATGATTCAAATGTGAGACTAATCTTAATAGTTAAAAAAGAAAAAGAGCAAGGTAGCGTTTTCCTTCTTACCTAAGCCTGTGGCATTAAATGTCATGTTAACAAACCTTCTGTGGGAAGATCCTTGCAAGATCTTGAACCCTACCCTTCTTTGCATCCCATTCTCAGGAAAAAACTAAATCAATCTTGCCAGTGAGGTATCCAGCCCAGTACTCTGGGTGCCTCTTTAGCTAGAAAATAGTTTACTGGTTAGTCCTGAGCTTTGCAGTCTCACAGCCAGGGTTGAAACACTGGCTTCATCACTATGACTGATGAACCGAGTCTCAGTTTCTCCACGTGAAAACTGAGGATATGAACACCTACTCTACACAGTTATTGAGGATGCTATGAGATAACACAGGCCAAGTACTCATACGTGGCAATACGTGGTATCTACTTTGACTCTCATTCTCCTGCCCCCATTTTGGTTTATTATTATTATTGTTATTTACTATTTTTTCTTTTGCAGCTTCAGTTTCTTCCAATTGTTTGTAAGGAGTTTACACAAACTTTGAAGAGTTCTCCTTTACTTTTTCCTCTTTGGCTTGCTGTAATTTCCGTATATTGATCTGAGGTTTGTGTCTTAAATTAAACCCTCCCTTTGTTCCATTTTTCCTGTCTTAAGTGCCAAATGTGTTTTGGGGCTATAGTCTACATTCCTGATCTGGATTTAGCTTGTGGATCATTATATAGTTGGAAAACTACAAGTTTTAGTTCACAGAGGCCTGATCTAAGTCCCAGTTCTGCTTCTTAGCAGCTGTGTGATTTCAGGCAAGTTGCTTGACTCTCTGAGTCCGAGTATCCACTCTTCTTTTCTCTAACACAGGGACAACATGGGCAATTGAGAGGATTCAATGTAAATAATCCACGGGAAGCTCCAGATAGAGGGCTACACAATAGACGTTTCTCCCTCCTTTCCCTTCATTAAGTCACTGCTGTAAAAATGTAGTCCTGCCTGCTAAATTACATGATGTGTTTTGCTTTTCCTCATGACCACCCTGTCTTCTGTTTATATTAGTGAGATATGCTAATATGAAGACTGATGCATTATTCAGGACACCCCCTTTATTAGGAATTCATGATCATTCCGTCAGGGCCCAAGCTGAAATTCACTTTGTCAATCTAATCTTACGGGAGGGAGAAAGTAAGGCCAAAATGGAAAGGAGAGGCATGATCTGACCCAGTTTGTGCCCAGAGCTACTTTCGTGAGGTGCATAATACCGGTTTTGCTTCATATTAATATTATATAACTGACAAAATGGGGTACGTTGGGAGGGCAATTGCATTTATTTTTTTGAAAATGTATACCATTTTAATGTCTGATGGCATCCATATAGACTTTGCAAGGAGTGGGGGGAACCAGAGGATTTCCTAAATACATCCACAAATTCCACAAATTTGGTGAATATGCAAGAGCCTTTTGTGTCTGGCTGTTCTGTGTGTTTGGGGCACACCTGTTACTGCCCTTGCAACTTCACATTTCCCCATTTAAGCTTCGGAGCTAAGCATTGAGTTTGTCGTTACTTTTATAAAAGCTTTCCATGGTTTCCTGTTAAGGAAAGAATGAGCTTGGAATCTTCCCCACAAAAATCTTTACACAGTTTAATTTTATCAGTGTTTAACAAAGAAAATAGTATGGGGGAGTTGGAGATTAGAATTAAAATTCAGCCTGATACAAACATGGTTTTGGTATATATCTCAGATACCCAGCATATAAGTTTTCTTAAAGGAGAAGAGAGAAAAATAAACGTTCAGACATAAAGAAAGCCTTCAGTGCGATCTCCCAAGAGCTCCCCTTTACATACTTACTCTGCCTTGGCATACGCGCTCTGTGACTTCCAGTATCTGCTCCTCCTTCCACCTTAGAAGGGTGCTGGATGGAGGGGGAGAAAACTGGGAGTGAAGGGACACCATCATGGTCACCCACCCACAGAGCTATGTGGCATCGGGTGAATGATTATTCCTATGAGTCTCAGTTTTCTTATCTGTAAATTGGAAACAATAATATCTAATTTACCATACTGTTTTCCAGAAATTAAAACCTCAATTTCTCAGGATCTATAGTGCAGATTGGTACCCTGAGATACATCAATGGTCACATGACCGTGGGGAGTGCTGAATACTTTATATTAGTACTGCCAAGTCTCTGAGGAGTTCTATAATACAAGAAACTCATTTAATTCTGTTACCCTGTGCTGGGCAATGCTGAACCAGCAAGTATAAAAATCATTACTTCCCTCACCATCTTGTTACTGTTACTATGTACTTTAAGTTCCCAACATAAAGTACAGAGAGGAGCTGATGTCAGTGCATGTGGGGAAAAGGGGGGCCGGGGAATCATGTCCACACCAGATCAGATAAAGTCCTACAGAGACTCCAGGCCAGAATTATTCTGGAGCTCTGGATGGTGATTCTGAATCACGGATTTTTAAAGAAACATTTTTATCTCCCAGCTAATCCCTTTTGAATAAAAAAAGTCTATTTGCAAGCAGGGCAAGAGTAAAAGAATTGAGGTGAAGAAAGCATTTTCATTTGTACTTAGAGTGCATCAGAAGTAGTTAAATTCTCCTTTTCAGTGAATAGAAAGGCACAAAGTATGATTTTCCCAGCAAAGTGTTAGAGATATAAAATGTTTTTTTAAATGGTAAAAACAGTAATGAAGAAAATGCCTTGGAAAATGAATAAAGAGATTGAAACCAAACACCAAGTAAAGGATTCACTGTGGTGTCCTTAGTAAAAAAATGAATGAATGAATAAATAGAAGCCACGAGAAAGAAAATATAGACATTTGATATTGTTTGCAAAAGAATAGAGATGATTCCTTTCTGCCAAATTAGAAACATTGATAATCAAACATTGCGTTTGTTTTTATATTCAAGGCATCGGGTCAATTTGTCATTAATTAAATGAGCAAATTAAGGATTGCCTGTTTTAAGAAGCTGCTCCAAAAATAACCTTGTAAAATCAGGTTACAGACACACTATATGCCCTGAGGGCAGCAGGAAGCAAAAGGGAAAATACGAAATTAGAAAGTGACCTATAATAATCACTTCACTGGTAAAGATGATATAACCTCCATTATCAATCAGAACCTAGTTTGATGTCTAATTTTGTTGTCTCATTTATCAAATTAAATTAAGTACAATGAGGAAATAGTTGGCCAGAGAAAAAAGTACTCCACCATGTTGCTTTCTATCAATGGAAAACCAACCCATTAGCATAGAAGGGAAAAAATAAACTCTAGTATTTATTGTGGGAGAAAACAGTAAAAGGAATTTTCTTCCCCCAAACTGGCCTGGAAAAGATATTTTTGACAAAAAACAAAACAAAACAAACAAACAAAAAAACCAGATTTCCTGGTACTTGATATATATTCAGAATGGAGAAATGGCTGAGTGTTTTTCTTTCATTTATTCCACCAATATTTAAGCACTTATTCCGTGCCAGGTTCAAATCATTGCTTTATGGGCTGAAGGATGCCTTGCAGATTTGCAGCTGCTAGCAGCTGAGTGTCTAATACATCAGCGCCACCCCCTTCATGGCGCAGAGATTAGCAGGGAAGTTGTCAGATGGTCCACTCTTCTCTGCAGATGTTTGAAGATGGATTCACTGACAGGAAATGCCCCAAGACTGCATCCAAAGCATCTCCAGTTCCCCAGGTTTCCCACACATACTTGGCAGTACCAACAATGTCGACACTTTCCTGACCCTCTGGTATGCCCTGTGCTAAAATTTATCCTGAATAAATGGGAACCTGAGGATATACTGTATTTCTGAAGCAGGGGCACCAGAGGTTATTTAGAACTGTAAAGGAGGAGCCCTGCACAGGAATCTAGAAGGCTGCGGGGCCTAGAGCAATTGATGGGGTGCAGCGTGCTGAACGGACAGGGAGTCTGACACCGGCAAGCTGCTCACGCTCCCTGGGCCCCGGTTTTTCTCACCAATAAATGAAGGCTTTGGGAAAGGATGCTTCGAGCCCCGATATTTCTTGTTTTTCTGTTGCAGCTCACAAGTTTCAGCATCTGAAATTCTTTTTTTTCCCCAAGATTCCTTAGAAATGGGAAGAAAAGTGACGATCTTTTCGTAAGTGATTCACAAAACAAGGGAATTGACAAAGAAAGAAATCCCTCAGCCTACATCACCTGGACACACTTTCTGCTCCTTTTTCCTTGCTTTTGCTCATCTGGCGCCTGCTTCCTCTTAGGTCCTTAGTTCTCATCATTCCTGGTGTGACAGTGTGTGCCTGGCAGCAGCTGCCATTTGGAACAGCCTTTCATTATTTCTCTGCCTTTTCAATTCACATTTTCTAATGGGCCCTTTCTTATCTACCTACACTTTTAAATCCCTTCCTTCTATGCTTTGTGGAACTGGCCTTCTACTTAAACCTAGCTCCTCTGTTCTAAATTTCACAATTTTCATGTAATCTTGAAACACTTAATTCTGGAAAACTTTCTATATATTATTTGGATGAAAAGTGTCAAAAGTACATAAGCTGTTCTGTTTTCTATTAATCATTTACTTGCCTCAGTAGATATCTCCACATAGATATTTAAATTAATATAGGCCCGAGCACTTAGACAGCTATTAAAAAGGAATAACGTGTAATACATTTTGGAACACTTTGTAGATCTATGTTTTATACTTTGATACAGGGTGTAGGTACTATAAAAAAAATCAGGTTTTAGCAAAACTCTTATGGAACAAGAATATGACATGTCTAATATATTAATAAATATGTATATATTATATATTTACCATGTTTAGTTATTCAGGGGATACAGTAATATACCTTTTCCTTCGTATGACCCTCCCCCCAACACACACACATACACATTAGGTTCTGGTCAGTAATATTTAAAATATAGAAATCCTATTCATTAAAATATCTCAATTAAAATATTTTTTTTCCCTTAGAAAGTGAATTCAAACTTTTTAGGGCCTATCTTTAAAAAGCAACATGCTATGGCTGATTTATTTTGGGTTGTTGTTTTTATGGATGTGAAAAATATTACCACTGCAACTAGCAAGAACTATAAATGATACATTATTGCAAGTGTTCTAAAAAATCAGAACAAAACTAATTTATTATAGTTCTGTCTTCATTGTACACCACATGTTGGTGAGTTAAACACAACAAAATTATTGTCTTTTCTTTTAAAAGTGTCTACTAAAGATAAAAAGAATAAGGTAACAATTAACATGTAGTTTGTTACATTAAAAAATCTTGATATACATATTTCTATTGCCTGTTAGCTTATTCTAAGCCTCTTTAACTATTACAAAAGAAAAAGAAAAGTCATTGTTCAAAGGCAAACATTCAATTCAGTTGATACAACATTACAGTACAGTCAACTAACATCATTCAACAAAGGTAACAAGTCTAGCCTTAGCTTCTTGAGTTAAAAGTCTGTAGACCAGATTGCTACAAAAGGTTCGATGCTGCTTCAAAACTGTATGTTAGCTTTTTGGAGGACATGGTACTTTCTACTGATGGCTTCAGAAGAAGGGGTCATGCTACTGGTAAAAGCACAGGGGAACCCCAACCTGTCATTAATCATTTTATTGAGCACTGTAGTTAGAACAGCATTATTGAGTTTAGCACAACAAACTAAAATAAAATAATAATAATATAATAATAATCATAATAAGGATAAGAATTAAAAAACCACACAAACTGGAAGCCTAGAGTTGCTGCCAGCCGCGTCAAACCCTTGCGATACGCTATACTAAAAGAATCTGAAATATCCACCCGTCCTCTCCACTCTGCCACAAACTAGCAAAGCCAAAAATACAAAAGTCTTCAACTTGTTACTTTTGCAGAATAAAGCAAAAATGTCTTTGTGCTCCTTACTACCAGAAGCAAAATATCCTCTGAGTTACCACATGTAATAGCTTCTGGATGTGTCAACCTGGGTTGGCTTGGTGTCTGCAGAACCATCTTTGTCTTTCTCACTATCGCCTTCCCAGAGGTTAATGAGTGGTGGGTACAGCTCATTCAGTGGGATCGAAGAGGTTTTTTGCATATACTTTTTTAGTGAATGGTGGTAGTTTTTTCTCTTAAATCTTTTGGCAAAGTACACAGCAATGGACGCAAGGCTAATGACAGCGAACATAGACCCCATTACTGCAGCAAGGGCTGTACTGGTTTCTTGATCAGAGATGTCCAGTGTGAAGGCGGCATTTTTGGTTGTGACATTTACGCATGACTTTTGAGTCTGCTGATGAATATTGGACACTGTGAGACACACTTCATAATCTGTGGAAGGTTGTAGATGTGTCAGATTGTATTCATGGACATCTACTGGGACCCTCGCAGTATATGTTATGTGGGGGTTGTCAATCTTCACGGTGGCAGTTGACCATTTTAAGTTTGACGTCATGACATTGGAATTAACTTTCCATGACACTAAAATGGAATGGGATTCTGTCTGCTTGACATATATTTTTAGCACCTGGGTACCATCCAGAAGGGTTCCATTAACCTTAATTGTTGCCACTCGAGTGTCTGCTCCTTGGACATTCTGAGCAACACATGTGTATCTTCCTGAGTCTTCAATTTGTATGTTAGATATTTCCAAGGTACCTTCACTACTTAGCTTGTATTTATCTGAAAGGGTTTCCACAGTTATCTTATTTCCAATGGGAGTGACCCAGTAAATTTCAGGTTCTGGCTCAGCCATGGCCCGACAGTCTAAGAAAACTGTCGTGCCGATATCCATGTTTAAATGATTTGGGAATGTGTCATGAGATATCATTGGGAGGCACTGTTCACTTGAATCCTGGATTAAAACTTCCTTCACCTGCTGCCCTTTGTACTCGGGTGGCATGGCACAGAACATGGATAAGGGCTCCATGAAGCGGATGTTTGTTTTGTTGGAGTTAATCCAGTGGATGACACAATCACACCTCAGGGGATTGCTGTGGATACTGATCTCACGAAGATTGGGAAGGGATTCGACTGTCTTTTGGTAAACGGCATTCAAGGCATTGTTGTTCAACATCAAGCTTTCCAGGGCAGGAACACTTCGAAAAGCCAAGCGGTGGATATAAGATAGTTTGGGGTTATTGGTGGCTTCTAGCTTTGTGAGTTCAGGCAAGTTGTCTAGGGCATAGCGGTCAACAGAAACAAGTTCCCCCATATTGTTTATGCCCAGTTCTTTTAACCGGAGCATATTTTTGAAGTCCCCTTCTTGGATTTTGTGAATGGGATTTTTGTTGAGGTCTAAGAATTTCAAATTTGGAACCTTTTGCAGGGCAAGTTGAGGGACTTTGACCAGTTTGTTATCATAAAAAGACAGGCTCTCGAGGCTATCTAAGCCCACCAAAGCATTTCCAGGAATATCAGTGAGATACATTCCTGCCAAAACTAAGCTTCTCAAATTTGAGAGGGGTTTGAAGTTCATATCCAGAATTCCAATCACAGGGTTTTCTCCAATCATGAGAATTTCCAGGTTCGGTGTAGAATCAAACCAGCGACTATCAATAACTTTCAATTTGTTGGAGTTCAGGTGGAGCCTTAAAAGATTTTTTAAGCCTGAAAAAGCATTAGCAGAAATAGTGCTAATCTGGTTGTGGTTGATGTAGAGTTCTTGAAGGTTGCTAAGGTCTTGCAGACAGTAATCAGTCATCTCTGTAATCTGATTTTCCTCCAAATGCAGAGTAGTGAGCTGGGTCAGGTTTGCCAGCCCTACCTCCTTAATATTTGTGAAGTTGTTTTGGGAGAAATCTAGCTCAGTCAAGTTGAAAAGCTGCTGCAGCTCATCCACAGTCTTTGCGATGTTATTGCTCTGTAAGAGAAGCACTTGCGTGTCACTAGAAAGGTTACTGGGAATCCTTGTTAAGCGGAGATCATTGCAATCAACAGTGGTGGCTTCTCTGTATGTGGACTGTGGGGTAAACCAGGGACGGATTTCACACACGCAAAGTTGTGGACACTCACTATTCTGCATGGAAGACTCAGTTAATGAAGTCATTAGCAAGCCCAGCACCAGTCGGCAAGCTGCTACAACAAAGCTCATCTTAGCCATGCTGCCTTGCTGAGAAAGCTCAACTTCTGACACTCGTAAGTTTTAATGAAATGTGAACACTATATAGTGATATGTAGGACAGCCAGCAGAAAATGTAAACATTTGAACAAAGTCTTGGTTGAGATGTGTAGAATTCCAGAGTCTGAAGGGATGGTTTTCTGGAGTATTTGAAAGGCAGGAAGCAATTTGGAATCTTTTACCTGTGTCTCTCAATTCCAGGCATGTGCAAGGTCTGTGGCATGAGTTACTTCAGCCAAATAAAAGTCTGGAGATGTGCCTGAAAATTAGATTAGGACAGATGTTATGTTTATTCCATATACTTTCTACTCTATAGCCTTTCTTTTGTTTATTAAAAAGGCATAGTCACTCACAAATCTAATAACGGAAACATTCAAAATCCATTCAAAATAATTAACAAGCTGTTAAATTGCAGGACATTCTTACTATATCCCACCTACTATACTAACACTAGTTTTAGTGTTCCTTCACTTTTACAATTAAATTGGGACTGCATGTACTACTGGGTAGTACATTAAACATGCACACAAACAGACACACATGCACAACCACCCACACACGCTTATTAGGAACACTCAGAAAAGCCCTCAGATGTCATTTCTTTAAAAACAAAGATGAGTTTAGAAACTACATATATTTATAGCTCTAAAAATTTAAAAGGTCATTTCTAGTAAAAGGAAACATTAAAGGTAGTTTATTAAAGACTCAAAGCTCATTTTTAGTTATTTACATTTTAATTAATACCTCGTTTGTTTCCAGAAATTCTTTCTTTTCCAAATGGTATGTTATGTATACGTATTCAGACAATGCTTTTTTAGCTCAATTATTCTTTTGTAAAAAGCTAATTTAACATAACTACAAAAGGAAAATATGAATTTTTCCTGTATTCTAATTGCCACATCTGATCTTGACTAAATATTTTATAAAAGGACTCTATTCCATTATACCACTGGTCTCCATTAAAAACACAAACATGCTTAATACATGTTTATATATCTCACATATATGATTTCATTACTCATAAGAATGTCACTGACCATGTAGACCATGGATATGTTTATTTAATTTCTTGAAGCCTCAATTTCTTCAATATAAAATGGAGTTGGTCATAAAAGTACCTCTCATAGGTTCAAGAGAATTAAAGAAACCTATGTAAACCTCTTAGCATAATGACTGACACATACTAAATGCTCATAAAAGTGAATTATATGTGTTATTTATTATCATCTTATTATATATGTCATCTATTTTGGTTTTAACTAAACAGTAGTTGTTATAGGACAAGTAAGAAAAGCTGAGAATATCTGATTTTATTAACCATTATCTATTGGTTTCAATACAATCTTCTGAGGTCAGATATTTATTGTTCATCTGCTTGTAAAAATAGTATTAGTGGTTAACAGTTATAATTTTCTGCCTTCCAATCCAGGTGTAAATCCAGCCATTACGGATCCAGTGTTTGTCCTGTTCTACCAAAATGGGCCATTAACTTGTTAAGGTATTCAAAGTAGAGACTTATGTTTTTTGACATTTGTCTTGCTATGGTACACTTCAGTTTTGAGTACTGAAGGAACTTCAGTGACTAGTGTTTTCTTTCCCTTCATAAGAGTACTATAAGGATTCTGTAAAATAGAGCATATAGTATGCTTAAAGCCCAGTATTCAACCCATAGCAAGCTCTCAATTCATGCTGCTACTAGTAGTCTTTTTACTTTGCAAAACACTGTTATCCTTGTGATTGCCCAAGAAGTATAATAATACAAATAGCCAACACTAAAAGTTATATATTTAAGTCATATTTTAGTAGAAAGAAAGAAAAAGTCCTACAACTTTTTTGTTGTTTTACAAAATATTCAAACTATGTTACTTTTCTAACAAGATAAAAATCATCCCATCCAGATTCTGGAAAATCTGAGGTAGGAGAAGGAAATGATTGCATGGTTATGCTACATGATACTGGATGCCTGCTCATTTCTGTGAGGAAGAAACACATTTGGCATTCCTCTCCCCTATCGTCACCCCCAAATCTGGTTACCCTTTATTAAGTAGTCATGTGCCGCATAAGGACATTTTGGTCAATGTTGGATTGCATATACAATGGTGGTTTCATAAGATTATAATGCAGTATTTTTACTGTACCTTTCCTATGTTTAGCCATGTTTAGATACAAGAATACTTACCATTGTGTTACAATTGCCTATAGTATTCAGGTCAGTCACATGCTGTATATGTTTGTAGCCTAGGAGCAATAGGCCATACCATATGACCTAGCTATGTAGTAGGCTGGCTATACCACCTAGGTTTGTGAAAGTATACTCCATGATGTTTGCACAATGATGAAATCACCCAATGACACATTCCTCAGAATGTATTTTCACTGTTAAGTGACACATGACTGTATGTGAAAAACTTTTCAATATTATTAAACTAGTTGACTCTGACTTTTATCAGGAAATTCTATAATATAAAAACATACCTCGGAAAATAACATTTTCCAAATATTATTAACTCCACAAATTTATTCCACTCTTGTTTCTGTTTAGAGTAATCCTGAAACAGGTGTAATGGCCACAATAAATGTTAAGAAAATTTCTGTCACAGTTATTCCTCAACTTAATTGAAAATAAAAAAAACCCAAAAGAATAAACCTACCTTTCATAACAAAGATGGAAGGAATTTCAACTAATTTTCACATTTTGATTAAATTTAAGGAAATGTACCAAAAAGTAAAATATGTATTAAAATTATGTGAAAAACTTCCAAAATAGTCTATTACTATTGAAAAATAGCTTTTGTGGGGCAATAGCTTGAATATTATCATGGGCAATGCCCCCATTTTAGTTCAAGTTATATGATTTGAGATAATAATATTGAAATATTCAAGTTTCTGTTTGATACATACACATATCTCTTTAAAACAATCAACCAACCAACCAACCAACCAACCACAGAAAGCCAGATTGTTAGATATCATATGCAACACAGAGGGAAGACATTTTCCTCTCACAAACCTGAATTTGACTTCTTTGGGAGCAGAGACTAAAACTTCCTTAACACAAAAGGAGGTATTTAAGAGATTTCTATTTGTATTCCATTCTGAATTCTCTTTAGCATATTTCACCAGCCTAATTTTTGAATATGACATTATCCATAGAACAAAGCTTTATAGAGTCCATAAGCCAGTTTAGATACTTCAATGTAGGGCATTTCTCAGGAGCTGTTCACTAAATGTTTAAAATAAATGCATTATCACAACAAGAAAAGAAAACTACAGACCGATATCCCTGATACATAGTGAAGTAAAAATTCTCAACAAAATACTACTAATAAGCAAACCAAATTCAACAGCATATTAAAAAGATTATGCACCAAGTTGGATTTATACCTGGAATGCAATGAAGGTTCCATATATGAAAATCAGTAAGTATATTAATACCACATTAAGAGAATGAAGAAATAAAAACACATGATCATCTCAGTGCACAAAAAGTATCTGACAAAATTCAACATCCTTTCATGATAAAAACACTAAACAAACTTGGAATAGAAGGAAACTACCTCAACATAATAAAAGTCATATATGATAAGCCCACACTTAAAATCATAGTTAATGGTGAAAGACTGAAAGTTTTTCCTTTAAGATCAGAAACAAGGAAGGGATGCCTACTCTTATCACTTCTATTCAACATAGTACTAGAAATCCTAGTCATAGCAATTAGATAAGAAAGAAAAAAAGACATTCAAATTAGGAAGGAAGAAGTAAAATTAACTCTATTCACAGAGGAGATGGTCTTTTACATAGGAAACCCTAAATATGCCACAAAAAAAAAAACTATTAAATTAATAAATGATTTCAGCAAATTTGCAGGATACAAATCAATACACAAATGAATTGTGTTTCTATAAACTAATGATGACCAATCTGAAAAGAGAATTAAAACAATCCCATTTACAATAGCATCAAAAAGAATACAATACTTAGGAATATATTTAACTAAGGAGGCAAAAGACTTGTACACTGAAAACTACAAAAAGTAAAAAAAAAAATCAAAGATGATACAAAGAATGAAAAGATATTCCAGGTTTATAGACTAGAAAACTTAAGACTATTAAAATGCCCACACTACACAAAATGATCTACAGATTCAGTGCAATCTCTATCAAAATCTCAATGGCAATTTTTACAGGAAAAAAAATCTTAAAATTCATATGGAATCAAAGGGTCCTAAATCACCAAAATCTTGCAAATGTGTTGGAGACCTTACCCTTCCTGATTTCAAAATATACTACAATGCAACAGTAACCAAGATGGTGTGGTACTGACATAAAGAAAGATATATAGACTAATGGAGCAGGGAGTTCAGAAATAAACCCTTCCATATGTGGACTAATGATCTTTGGCAAGGCTGACAAGACTACACAATGGAGAAAGGACAATCCTTCAACAAATGGTGTTGGGAAAACTGGATATCCACATGCAAAAGAATGAAGTTGGAACCTTACACCATATGTAAAAATTAACTCAAAATGCATTAAAGACCTAATAGCAAGACCTAAAACTATAAAACTCCTAGAATAAAACATAAGGGAAAAACTTCAGAACACTGGATTTGGCAATGATTTCTGGGGTATGACACTAAAAGCATAAGCAACAAAAGCAAAAATAGACAAATGGGATTATTTCAAAATTAAAAATGTCTGTTCATCAAAGGAAACAGTCAAAAGAGTGAAAAGACAACCTACAGAATGGGAGGAAATATTTTCCAATCATATATATATGATAAGGGGTTAATATTCAGAGTATATAAGGAACTCCTACAATTCAACAACAACAAAAATAATCTGATTAAAAAAATAGGTAAAGGATTTAGACAATTCTCTACAGAAGATATACAACTGACCAACGAGCATATGAAAAAATTCTCAACATCGCTATTCATAAGAGAAATGCAAATAAAAATCATGAGATATCACCTCATACCCATTAGGATGGCTACTATCAGAAGAACAGAAAATAATAAGTGTTAGCAAGGATGTGGAGAAATTGGAACCCTTATGTATTGTTATTGGGAATGTAAAGTGGTGCAACCATTACAGAAAACAGTATGGTGGTTTCTCAAGAAACTAAAAATACAATCACCATATAACCCTGCAATCCCATTTCTGGGTATATATCCAAAAATTTCAAAGCATGATCTCAAAGAAATATTTGTACACCCACTTTTACTGCAACATTATACACAATAGCCAAGAGGTAGAAACAACCCAAATGTCCCGCAACAGATGACATGGTAAAGAAAATGTGTTGTGTGCATACAGTGGAGTATTATGCAGCTTTTAAAAAGAAGAAAATCCTGTCATATGCTACAACATGTATGAATCTTGAAGACATTATGAAATAAGTCAGTTACAAAAGGACAAATACTGTATGATTCTATTCATAGGAAGTATCTAAAGTGGTCAAAGTCATAGAAACAGAAAATAGAAAGGTAGTTGCCAAGGGCTGGGGACAGAGTGGGGGAAATTAGTGTTTAATAGATATAGAGTTTCAATTTTGCAAGATGAAAAGTTCTAGACATATGGTGCGCAATAATGCGAATATACTTAGCAAAACTGAACTGTACTCTTAAAAATGGGGGATGGTAAATTTAATGTTTGTTACCACAATTAAA
Source organism: Avahi laniger (assembly GCA_963575035.1). Classification (NCBI taxonomy): domain Eukaryota; kingdom Metazoa; phylum Chordata; class Mammalia; order Primates; family Indriidae; genus Avahi; species Avahi laniger. The sequence goes on along the minus strand of CAUYSK010041596.1, from coordinate 48,762 downwards.
ATGTAAATCCATTATAATTCAGGCCAACTTTTATCACACATACACATTAATTATTTTAAATTCTGCACAAATAAAAAATGGCTGGCATAGATTGAAAACAAATGAAATTGCTTTGTTCTAGGGTTGACTGACTAAATCTGTCAAATATGAGAAGAAAATGTCCTGCTAATTATCAGAATGATGTTCCACAAACAAGTCTGGCAGTTTAAAGAAACAATCCCTTAGATAGCAAACCATGGCTTTAAAGGCTCAGAATTGGCAAGGAACACATTTCAAAAGAGTCCCATAGTTATACAATTACATTTGTTGCTTTTTTTTCCCCCAACAAGATATGTTTGGGTCACTCTGCTCTGAATATAAAATTCCAAAGGAATGGACTGAATTTCCATCCAAGTGCATCACCATCAGTGCATGTGGCAAGGACTCTCATTTTCCCCATGGAATTGTGTTAGATGGAATGTTAGTTTAACCAAATGATGGTAGTTGGTGGGACTTAGGGCTAGGAGTTGGGCAAAAAGAAATATGCATTCACAGTAACATGACAGTTATGTGAACTCTCGTTATTGTAAAAAAGAAAAAGAAAAATCAGGCAGCTCTGGGGTTGTAGGAGGAATTCTGTCCTGGGGGAATCAAGCTACCTCTATTCAAATTATGCTTCTCCACTTACTAGATCTGTAACTTGTGCAAACTACAGACTGTCACCAACTTAAGATGGTTTGACTTAAGATTTTCCAACTTTAAAAATGGTATGAAAGTGGTATGCATTCAGTAGAAACCATACTTCCAGTACCCATACAGCACCATTCTGTTTTTCATTTTTATTATAGTATTCAATTACATGAGATATTCAACATTTTATTATAAAATAGGCTTTGTGTCCGGTGATTTTGCCCAACTGTAAGTTAATATAAGTGTTCTGAGCACATTTATGGTAGGCTACAATGTTTGGTCGGTTAGATGTATTAAATGCATTGACTTAATGATATTTTCAACTTACAATGGGTTTATCAGGATGTAACTCCATTGTAACTTGAGGAATATCTGTATTTAAATTCTCTGTGTCTCAGATTCCATAGCTAAACTTAAGGCTAATTATATATGCTTCTTACATGAAAATTATGACAACTAAATAAAAATAACCTGTGTGAAAGTATTCAGCCTAGGGCCTGGGAAAGAGTCTAGCACATAGTGGGCCCTCAAATACTTACTTGAATCTCTGGAACCTTATCAAGTTTGCCATTAAATTTCACTTCTATCCTGCTGTTGGGAGGGCTATTGGGAGGTAACGAATGAACAAATCTCCCTAAGACCCTTGGGCATGGCAAGCGTTTGGTAAAGAGTCATTATTATTATCACTTGTCATTTCCAGTATGTTTTCCACCAGTATCATTGGAATCAACAGTGTTAGAAATCCAGAGACAAAATATTACATTAAAACTAAAGTAAAAACCTAGCCAGGCAAATTATAAAACACAAACCTCCAACCTGGAAATTAACATCATTTCATAGGTAGTATAGTCGCAGCAACGAAGAACTAAAATTTTGATCCCAAAATGAATAAAAATGCCTTTTTAGGACATGTGCTTTTATGCATACTTTCTCTGGTAGCCAAATTCATATCATGTAGATAATGTTCAGAAAAATCATTCTTTTAGCTCTCTTCAGTCTACAAATAGATCCAGGGCTAATGCAGCATTCAAATTTGCTTCTTTTTATTTAGGAATGGCTTGAAAATGGGAAAATGGGACTTTTGTTCAAGGAAGCTTTCCTTTTGACCCTATAGGGTTAAAACATGCATTGCTTTGACACAAACTCTCCCTCTAGCCACTCCCATGGAGGGCAGGGTGAAGCCAGACCCCACTGTGTGGACTGACCTCCCAGAAGGATCCCCCAGTGCTGAAGGCCACTCTGCCTTCTGCTGCAGGTCCAGGTGGTGACTGTTACGCCCACAAGGGCCTGAAGCTGTCTGAAACAGGAATGTAGCAGTTAAGAGTGTGACTTCTGGAGAGACAGACCTGGTTTCAGATTCAGCTCTGTGACCTTGGGCGAGATATTGAAGCTTTCTAAGTCTCAGTTTCCTCTTTTAGAAAATGGAGATCATAAAACTTACTTCATAAGGGTGGTGAGAAAATTAAAATGTGATGTCAAATGTAAAGCCTTTGGCAGAGGGCCTGACACTTAGTAAGTGCCCAATAGATGTCAGCTATCATTATTTACAAGTTTGAGGTCTCATATTGAATCTGAGTCTATTTTTATGGATGTTGAGGATGAAAGGCAGGAATGAGTAGTTGCAGTCACTAGAGGGTGCCTTTTGTGGTATTATCAACTATAAGTTCTAAACCTTAAATAATGTAGATGACTAGTGCAGGTGGAGCCAGAGAGAAATTACAGCAAATTCTTTATGGAGGGTACATTTTTATTTCCCTTGGGGAGGAAAGAGGGCTTCACAAGTAAATTCTGAATGCTGAATCTACATGGACTATTTTTAGACATCCATTTCTTGGACTTTTGTCTGGCCCCTGACCCTGTCTGACTCTTAAATTCCTTTCTCCAACCATTTTCCAAAATTATGTTCCTGGCTCACACATTATTCCAAGCCAAACACCCTATAGAGTGTGTTAGTGTTCGCAGATGGAGGGTGCATATGGGAGGAAGAGCTATAATAGTCTCCATAATGCATTAAGGAACAATAACATGTATCCCCTTGCAAGGACATAATGGATCTTGCTGAGGTTCTTTTGCATAAAGAATTATTCCTAAGAGCCCATATCATTCATCAGCAAGCAGTGCAGCCACATGTCTGAATGGGCCAAGCAGCAGAACAAGGAAGTCCACCACGGAAGGGATTCTTAATTTTGGCTTCACCACAAACTTTCTGGATGACCTTGAACAGGTCATGTGACTTTGTGTCCTATGTTATGGATTTTACAGTAAGTGGTTTGAGAGTAAAAGTAGTCATAGCTTCTCAGGCCAAAAGGAACCTCAGGAAGTCATCTTATTAATCCATTCTATGAATGTCATGGAAAGCTATACTACCAGCCGTTTTCAGAGAGGCAATTCTTCCTCCCTCCCTCTCCCTCTTTTTTTCTTTCTTCCTTCCTTTTCCCTTTTTTGATATCAAATTGTTATGGAGGGACAAAGGAGTTTGATTATGCCAAGGATCTCAAACTTAATGGCTTCTAGGGCCAGGTGGGTGAAGGCAGTTGAGTCAACAGAGTAGGAAGTAGTGGTCCTGTAAAAAGCTGGAGAGTTCATGAACTCCAAAAGGTATCCAAAAATGTTTTAGCTGTGTAGGCCAAACAGAACCTATTTGCTTTCTGAGTCTTTTTATGGTCCTGGCCAGTTTGCAACCTCTGAATTATATAAGTATAATAATAGCACTCTAATGCTGAGCTAAAGGGAATCTGTGATAACTAGATGATTAGATATAAATTTTCAAATATTATTGGCAAATACTCCATATGTGGGAACCTATAATTACAAACTTATGGTGTGAATCTCTGAAGAAAACTACTTTCATGCTATTAAAAAAAGCATTACATTCACAAAAATTCATTTGACACATCTTTTTTTGTGGAAGACCTACTTTAAAATGCAAACAGAACCTTAGAGATCCCCCTAGGCAAATCCAAACTGACCCAGTTAATTGCCAGGGGAACAAAATAAAACCCAAGTGCCTTGATCCCCAATGCAGCATTTCCTAATCTGACCACTTTAAATTTCTGTGGTGGTTTTTCTGGTTCCTAGAGAAAAATCTGATTATCCTTCCTTTAATTTTGTTTTCTTTTTCTCCTTTGTTCTTCTCATATGTTGTTATTATTATTAATTAGTTAATTAGTAGACATAAAAATTCTCTGGTGTGCTTGGGTGCTATAAATGTCCTAGTGTGCAAAGAAGAGGATGGGCACAAATGCTCTGTTGATTTCCCCGTTTCCTTCCTCTCTCAGGCCAGGGCAAGTCCGCCACACTGCAGGCACAGCCTCGGCCAGCATCTCTGGGAAAAGCCCAAAGGCACAGCCGGTCTCCAAGCTGAGCGTAAAAGCTGGGGTCACAATTCATTCAGTGCCTAAGAGAAACTGGGCATAGACAGCAGTTTAGCCTTTTCAGGAGGGTTGGCCAGGCATGGTAGACAGGGTAGGGCTGGACTGGATGACTGAAGAATTACGCAGAAAATTTAAAAAACAAAAGGAAAATGAATGGCTGAAAGCCCAGTGCCAGCTGGTCTGAATCTAAATCCAAGTAGGTGGCTTGGGATGGTCAGCAAGGATGCTTGTGGAAGAGTCCTGGGAAATAACACTGACCTCAGATTCTGACTTGGATTCAGCTGATCCAAGGCGATTAGGCAGCCTCCCCGTGAAATACGCAGAAGCACAAACTGTTACAGTTGGAGAAGGTCTTAGAAATCACCTGGCACATCTACAATCACCTGTCCTTTCACAGAGGACATTTCAGAGAGGTGAGGTCACATATTGGAAGGACAAGCTTGACTCATTCCCAATCTCCAAGCACACTGTCCTATGTACTATATGCTATAGAACCCTATATGGCTTCCTTTAGTCTAATTAGTTTAAATTCAAATTCTTTATCACTTGGACAGGGTTTACAACTCTTTGAAGGGCATTGGCCATTAATTATAAATCAACTATTTATTAATAGCATAGGAAAACATCATTCAGTTCAGTGGCTTGTTTTCTTTAATAACCTCCATTTTGACCTCTGCGTAGGTAAGTCAGGAGTAGGTTAGACAACTCAATCAATCATGCTGATGGCCAACTTATTCCAAAAAATTAGTCAGGTCAGCTAAACAATGTTCATTGATTTTTTTTAACATGGCAGTGAATTGGTCATAATGTTGATCTGTGCTACATAAGCATAGCCAAATTGCAAGTTTAATTTGTAAAATGCATCAATTAAACTTCTCTTAATTTGGTGTATTGCAAACTCTATAAGGGCATAGAAATTCAAATGAGAGAAGTATATAGTGGATTTGAAAAATGAATAGGAGTTGGAACTGGGCATTCAAGATAGGAGATCCCTCATGAATAATATTATAATATAAATGTAACTAACTTTACCAATAGACTTACTTTAATAAAAGACTTACTATGTAACCACTATACTGCATCCCCGGGAACCTGTGGCCTTCTAGTTCCTTAAGTACGGCCTTTTTACTGAATCTGGATTTTACAGAATAACTCCATTATTAAAAGGGGTGCAGCAGTGAAAGATGAAGCTTTTCTTGCCTCCTTTGGTGCATGAAAAAGAACAATCTTGAAATCAGAAGGCTGCAGGTTCCCCACCCCTGGAAGCATAATCATCCCTGTTTTTCATAAAGAGATCAAGTTTCTTGTCTTAGGTGAGCCAGTAAGTCATGGAGATAGGGCTTGTGCCCTATTGCTGTCTAGCTCTGAATCCTATTTGGTTCTCAAGTAGTTTAAGAAGCAGTGTGGTACAGAGATTAGAGTACTGGACCAAGAGATAGGGAACTCAAGTCCTAGAAGGTAGATACTATCGCTGTGCCCTTTTCACACTGAAGAAACCAATGCATAGAGATATTAAGTACTCTGCTCAAGACACACAACTAGAAAGCAGTGGAGGCAGGATTCAAACGGAGTCATTCTGGTTTGAAAGCCCATGCTCTAAGCACCATCTCCCACATGTCACGTGATCATCCCAAAGAACCCCCAATTTTAAATCAAATGAATGGTACTGTCAATAAAGTAGGAGAAATACAGATCCACTGCCTGGGAGCATTTATAGCTCTTGAAGGCAATACAGTTTCTTCCAAAATGATTTGGGCACAAAAAGTCACAGTGAAGACATGGGATGGTTCAGCTGTTTGCCAAATAGCCTGGGTACCACAGAGACATCCTCTATCCCTTGGGTAATGATAATGTAGATTGTAGAATTCTAGAAAAATCTTAAAGCAAGGGCAGTTTTCATTGCATCTTAAGTGAGAATATGGCAGGTCTCAGATTTTTAATTTTTATTTCATCACTGTATACAGGTATACAAGCGAATGTCCTCCTCCCTCAGAAAAACAATGGGAAGAGACTCAGGAGGTTCAATCTGCAAACTCCACAGGTATCAAGTGACTGCCTTCAAGATCCAACCATTCCCTTCTCAGCTCATTTCCAGAATGTATTTTCAAAGGCAATGTCATTTTTGAAGGTAAGAATAAAGCTACACTTTATTTTAACGAGACAATGCTAATTAAATCTTTGCATTCCAGTTACTTAGGATTTCAGTTTTGCAGTTTAATGGTAAACCTCTGTAGAAGATTCTCCTTTGTAAACACTATGTTAAAAAGCACATACCTTTCTACAGCTAGAGAGGGTGCATGACACCCAAAGCATTTCCAGATTCCTAATTATCATGGAAAGAAGTGTTCTAAACAAGTTAAATCCTTCACCAAAGAATCAAAAAATTAAAACAAGAAATGGGCATCTACCAAAACACTTATATATCCATCGTAGTTATTCTGCAAGCAAAGATATAAACAATAAGCTAAGGGAATTAAACCATTACCTCAAGAAAGATGGGAAGCATCCTTTCCAAATAATGAGGTACTTTCTAACCTTGTGGGCACTTCTCATTTTTTTACATCTGAATGTGCACTGCAGCCCAGGTTTGGCTGAGAAGTAGTCGTAAGAAGAACAGCAGTTAGTACTTACTAAGCTCTTATTATGCAACATGCACTGCACTGAGTACTTTACATAAATTATTTCATTTAATGCTCACAACCCTATGAGGGGACTACCATTATGTTTCCTATTTTTACAGATGACAAAATGGAGACTCAGAGAAATGAAATAACATGGCTAAGGTCTTGTAGCCAGTGCAGTAGAGTGTTAGAGGTTCTCTGTGAATCCAGGTATCTGATGCCAGAGTCCAAATCATATCCCCTTCCCATCCCAACCTATCTGGGCAGGGAGAATCCTTGTCAATATTTCCTTATGCCAGTACGATAGTGTGAGTCTCACGGGGTAAGGAACCTGTTTCTGTCTCATTCAAAATGAGTCATCACAGGGTCAAACCCTGAGCCTGGCATCTACATAGTGAGCACTCAATAAACAAATCAAATGACTAACTGAATCAATTACAATGTGCTTTCCAGGTGCCCAAATATGACAACAGTTTCAAGCTTGCAAATACTCACAGTCCTGCTGGGTCTCTGGGTCTCCTCTACTTCTGTGCTTTAAAAAGCCTTACTGTAAAAGAAAAAAAAGGCTTGCAATTTAGCAGAAATCTGCTCCCCATGCATCGTAAGGCTTATGATTGAGAAAATCCTGCTCTCTGATCCATCCTGTTCTCCAGACTCTGCTGAAATCTGGAGTCAGTCTAAATGCAAAAGAGATCCAATAAAACTGCTAATTGAACCCGACTGATTTAATTCAATTAAAAAAAATACTCATTCAGTATTTACTATGTCACAGGGCCAGGAAGACTAGTCCCTGCCCTTAAAGAGCTTATAATCTTATGGGGGGGGTGACTAAGACCAATACGCAAGTGCCTCTGTAAAAGCAGACACATGTCAAAAGGGAGGAATGAAGAGATGTGGATCTATGGGAAGCCGAGGTAAGAACTGCCAGCATGTCATTGCTGTCAGCACCATCTAACACAACTTCCTGCGATGGCAGAAATATCCTGTATCTGCACTGCCCAGTAGCATGGTAGCTCTTGAGTGGCTACTGAGCACTTGAAATGTGGCTGGTGGGAATGAGAAATGGGATTTTTACCTTTTATTTTATTTCCATCGATTTCAATGAAATTTAAATAGCCAGATGTGACCAGAGGCTACCACATCAGGCAGCACAGCCCTAGGTCTCCAGACTTAGCTGTTCAGTAACCTGGAGATCTTTTTCAGAATGCAAATTTTTGTGTCACATGGAGATTTTGATGAAGTGGGTCTGGGATGGGGTCTGGGAATATATATGTATTTTAAAAAGCTCCACAGAGGACTGTAATGCCAAACAAGTTTGACTACTCCAGCCTTAAGCCATCCTGGACTGGCTCTGCCCTGCCGCCACTCACAGGCTCAGAGGGTCTAGCAGGCATGTCAGCTGCAACCTGGTAACTGCAAAGACACAGCAAGACTTGGATTTGCTCTAAGCCACTCTGTTCCATTCCTCTAGTTAATCATCACAGTATTCTTAGAGGTGACCCAAACTCTTGGATTGAGGTCCAAGGTTATGTTTTATTGATCATGGCGGGCACTGCACTTTACACAGCGACTAGCCTGCAAGCTTCAATGAATGTTAGCTGAATCAACCAAGGTACATCACAGGATGCATTTTAGACTGTTTTCCATTTATTGGGCTTCTCTGCTACACCAGAGAGAACAAAGGCCATCTGAAACAGGTGTATGGACAATGGGAGTGCAAAAAGCAAGAGCAGGAAAGCCAATGTACTCTTAAACAGTTCACATTATTTGAATCCAGAAGGAAATTTATAAGGAAAGAATTCTTTTACCCAGATTCTCAGGATGAGGCAAACAAAAGTTTTCATCACAATAGAGCTCCCGTTTTTAAGTTAAGTACCAGTGTGTACCATTGCTCTCCTTACTACTGTATTTGAAAGTCATAATTAGAGAAAAACACCTTTCATAGAAAATAACCTAAACAAAAAATGTTTATCCCTATACCAAATGTCATGACTCTTACCGTATTTCCTAAAGAAAAGGCTGCTTAAAACTTTTCAGAAATTAAGAGTTTTGATAGCAAGTTTGCTGCACAGGACCTCATAGAATGCTGTGCATAAACTCGGCACTTGAAAATGGTTGTTGAATGAACAAATAAGCCTTTTTAGGTGATAATACACCGATTTGTTTTGAATTTTAGGCATTTTAGTTACTTCCCATCAAAAACACATGTCATCCTGGATCCTATCTTTGGACCACATAATTACAAAAGATATGAGACAAAAGTAATTCTGAAAACTAGCAGGGCAAATTAATATCATTGTGGGAAAGGTGGAAATGGTTTTTGAGAACTTAGGAAATTATATCTGTATTTCTCAATAGAAAAAAAGGGGATAGGAAAACTATTCCAGGGAAGGCAGCTCTTCAGATGAGAATGTGCACAGGCTTCGGAGTCAACAGGTTGAGATTAAAATCCGGTTCTGCACACGTTACTTTGTTAGTCTCCATGTCTTCCTTTGACAGTGGTGTCAGCATGCTTTCCTCATGGGGTTGTTAAAAAGTTGAATGAGTTAATACATGCAAAATGTCTAGGTCACTTATCATAAGGTCCCATGATCTGGGACAAAATGCTTGCTATGGATTGAACTGTGGTCTTCCAAAAAAAAGGGGTGTTTTAAGTCCCAATCTCAAGGATCTCAGAATGTGACCTTTTTTGGAAATAGTGTTGTTGTAGTTACAGTGAGTTAAGATAAGGTCATACTGCAGTAGGCTAGGCCCCTAATCCATTGACTGGTGTTCTCAAAAGAGAGAAAATGATGTGAAGACAGGACACAAAGGGAGAATGCCATGTGACAATGAAGGCAGAGATTGGAGTCACAAGACTGCAAGCCAAGGAATGTCAGAGTTCGCCAGCAAACCCCCAGAAGCTAGGGAGAGGAAGGACTGATTCTCACAGGTTTCAGAGAGACCATGACTGTTGACACTTTAATACTTTCATCTCAGACTTCTGGCCTCCAGAACTGTGAAATGATAAATTTCTGTTGTTTTAAGCCACCCAGTTTGTGGTACTTTGTTACTTCAGCCCTAGCAAACCAATAAAGTGTACGGTTTTAAAGTAGTTAATATATGTATTAACTACCTTCTAAATTATTTTTATATGAATATTTTATTAAATATTAATACTTAAGGCACTGACTTTCCTTACCGTCCTTCTCCCCATTGTACGCCCACTAAACACAATTGATTATGAAACGAGGTTGTTTTCTACCATTGACAGTAAATCTTATGGATAGAGAGATATATCCATTTCTTAATTTTAAAAGCTGTGGTAAACTCCATAATCTTTATAGCTGCTTCTTCTAGGACCTAGCAGGCTAGACTATAAATATTATTCATGAACTATCTCAACTCTATGTCCAAATCATTTTTCCTCCTATGTTTTGTCCTACACCAGATACAATTTGAAGAATTTTTGAATCTTTGGTCTTTCAAATCCCTTTTAACCTGAGATTCCATGACAGGCCAAGGAAGTAAGACAAAGAAAAAAGAATTATTTTTTTTTTAAATTACTTGTAGGATGAAGAAAGTTTGTTATTTTCTTTGTATGGGCCATTTGCATAGCTGGAATCATAAAGTAGCAATTTAACATTATGAATTGAGAAACTGACAGAAGGCTAAAGAGAACAAAACATCAACCAACGACCGAGCTATTTTTATTGCTCCTTTTAGCAAGAGCGAGTGCAGTGATATCGAAAGTACCATGAAATCAATTAATTTTAGTTTTTTACAGATTATTTTAATTCTCTTCCTGTAATATGTCTATATGAAATAATTGCTTTGTAATTAGCAGCATGATTAAGTGTTAAATAAATGCTAAATCTTTAGTTTGGCAGCCTTAATATGCCTAGAAGGCCCAGTTTCATTATTTTTTTTAACTACTTTACAGTATATTGCTTAGTATTTTCACTTCAGACATAGATTTCACCATGTCTTGTTAATAAATGTTGCATAAGGAGCTGCTGCTACAATGGCTCTGTATTGTAAATTCAATACTACAGATATACCAATGAAAAAATAGACTCATCACTGTGGGTACTGTAAGTGCCAATATGTAGGCTGCTAATACCAAGCCATATATTTTTGGATGCTAACCAAGTCAAGCAATTTCATTAGACTGTATCAGATTCGCAATTGCTCCCAGACTGAATTAAAGTTTAGTTGTAACGGTGAAAATAATTCTCCTTATCAAGACAATGGCAAACATTTTCACATCCATTTCAGAACATTTATTGCATTTTTCTTTGCTGACCTAGAGCTCTGTACTGTCTTTTCTTATATTTATAATTCAGTAGTCTTTATTAATTATCTGACATTTTAACAACATTTTTTAAAAAATGAAACATCCAGTGCCCTTACGATGGGAGCCTTTAGCTCTGATCTAGTGCTATTTCTCTAAAGAGTCTGACTGCTTAGAATTTGCCAATTAGAAGACTAAGTAAGCACTGTTTAAACTTTAGAATGAGAAAATGTCAAGAACATATCCCTTCCACATTAAAATGTTCCTTTAAAATTTGAAGACAGACATATGGAAGTGTCTATAGCTTTAGCATAAAAGTTCCTGCTAATCATGGTTAAAGACAGCAGTGTTCAGGTGAATGAAGGACTTGTCCTTTGACTTGATAGAACTCAAGCACACTAGATGTCATCTTTTTTAAAGAAACAAAATAAAGCCATCTGTCCCTGAACTCTTACGATTAACTTGGTTTCAAATTCCTTTTCTAAACTATTTTTACATGATTATTTAATCTAAAAAAGACTTAAAGAATTCGATTTTCGTAACCATTGCAAGACAATGAAGTAAAGGGTGTGCCTGCCTATTCTTACCTTCCCTCTGAAGGCTTGAGGGCCACAGTGACTCTCGAAGAAGAGAGTGTCACAATGGCCAAAGGATGGGGACCAGGATACAAAACAAAAACCATGGACGGTGCTTTACCTATGAGTTCTTACCACAGCAGGACGGAACATCAGCTTTCCAGGTTTTCCAGCTTGCGTGGCAGAGGGTGGGGCTTCCCAGCCTCCACAATCACATGAGCCAATTCCTATAATAAATCTCTCTTTCTCCTTCTCCTTCCATCCATCCTATTGGTTCTGCTTCTCTGGAGAATCATAACTAATCCAAGTGATGTTAGAATTCCCACAGGTAATAGGTGAAAGAGCCGAGATTAAAGCTAAGTGTGTTGCACACGGCCCTTTCTGTCTTAACTGTCTCAGTGGACCTCCGAGAGTACACTGCAGTATTCTCTTAGATACACAGATACTTAGAAGAACACTAACTTGCAGAGTAAAACATTGGTTCACTAGAAGATTAAGTTCAGGGAATTCGCGAATTTAATTTTCTGATTACCTGAAGGTTTCCTAGAATGCTTTTAGTTTTAAACTTTAATACCCACTTTCTTGCCTTTGATAAGGGTGGTTATATTTTTTTTATTAAGACGATTTTTTCTTCAAGGCCCTGATAATAAACTCATTGGAATTATTTTTAATCTAAAGTCCTGGTTAACTTACTTTCTTTCAATTTTCCCTTTTCTTCTAAAAGTGGACTCCAGGGGGAAAAAAAATCTAGTTAATTAGGATTTCTGCTAATCAAGTTTTTAAATTGTTTTGGTAAATTAAAATCAGGTGAAAGCTACCTCCCTGAATTTGAAATAGTTTCTTATTATAGATTCTCCTTGATGCCAATGTGTTCCCGTATCTTAGTATGCATTTGAAACTAATGGTCCAATACTCAAAGTGCTCACATCATCGATGACCTAGACACCATAAATCCACCACTGCACATTAGCGGGATGGTCCTTGATTACACAGTTTAGGCTTTGTGTAATCAAATGGTGCGAAGAGCATTAAAATGCCAGCGGGCATTATAAATCATAGTGCATTCTATAGTTTCTCTTCATGTGTTTATTAAATTAAAAGTAAAAAGAATAATTTGAGTTGAACATCCATATTGTCATTCATGACCATTAAAATATAAAATAATCCAGTGCTGTTATAAGATCATCTTTATTACTTTACCTCCTGGCTTTCCAATAGAAATTGTAGTTATACTTTGAACTTTAAATATAGAAATCATTTTTTAATGAAGCAAAATAAACTTATCTCTTAGGAAGACTGACTAAATAAAAGGGTTATTTCTTAACAAAATACACTTTAAACTGCAGTGCAATCTTATATGTCTAGGACTAACATGCACCTTAGAAGTTTCCGTAGACTTTTAGGTTTAAGGGGACATAATTTAAACTATGGAATGTTCAAATGGTTATTACATTGAGGAAATATATTTTAGTGGTAGTTTACTATTACTTCAAATTATATTTCAGTGAGGATAATAAAGATGTAATTTGAAAACAAGACCAGAAAGTAAGAATTGTTTTCTTGGAGAATTAAGGTACTTTAAATGGTAAGCTTCAACAACTTGGCATAAAATGTGAGAAAGTAGCTTTTTTCCACTTCAGGGTTTTCAAGACTCAGAAATCTAACTAGCACCCATGTTAGCACTCACCAAAAAATTCCGTGTAGAGAAATGTTACCATCAACAGGTAGTTGATAATTAGGTTTTTGTACCATTCCAAATGCCCACATGAGTGACAGAAATGAATTAGAATAGTTTATTGAGCAACTCTTCTGTGTAAGGTACTGGTGGGTAGGGATGGAGGGGGACCTGCAGAGCATCCCGGGCAGGGGGGAGTGGTGTGCAAAGCAGTGGTATTCTGAACCAATTGTGAAATTTCTTTTCAAACCTGAGTCCAGAGACATCATGTTGGTAGCTTAAAATTGGTCATACAAATCAGGGCTTATCTTTCTGGATAGCATTCACCAGCACACCACTGGTACAAAGGCACCAAGCAGCAGAGTTGGAATAGGTCCATGGAAAAGGAACTATTTCATTTTGAATGAGATTTAAGTTATGCCACTATAGGAATGGAAATTATCACAGAAAGGTAGGATGGTGCCCAGATATGGAGGGCCTTTAATGCTTCACTAAGGAGTTTTCTCTTATTTCTCATCCTTATCAGAGACCTAGAAGAAACAGATGGTACATTCAAAAGGGAGTAAATAAAGAAAGGTTTTAAAAGGGGACCATTTACAAGGTATCTTAATCCATTTCTGCCACCATAACAAAATAACCTGAGACTGGGTAATTTATAAAGAACAGAAATTTACTTTCTCACAGTTGTGGAGGATGGGAAGTCCAAAACCAAGGTGCCATGAGATTCAGTGTCTGGTGAGGGCTGCTTTCTGTTTCCAAGATGGTGCCTTCTTACTGTATCCTCAGATGGTGGAAGGGGACAAAGAGGCAAAGGTTATGTCCTCACACAGCAAAAGACATAGAAGGGCAAAAGGGGACTAGAGTACTCTCTTCAACCTCTTTTATAAAAGCACTAATCCATTCAAGAGGGCAGAGCCCTCATGGCTTCATCACTTCCCAAAAGGCCCCATCTCTTAACACCATCACCTTGGGGCTTTAAGTTCTAACATATGAATTTCGGAGGAACAAATACATTCAAACCGTAGCACAAGGGATGGGGAAGTTTAAGGTATATTCACAAAGGATGGTCAAGTATCCCTGAGCTAGCTACCGTAGGAAGCAGAACCCAGCAAGAAACCAGGTGACAAGGGACCCATTTACGGATACGGTCCAGTCCATACACATCTGATTCCCAGGGCACAAAGCAAAGTGGAGAAGAAGGGTATTGAGTGCATCTGGAGGGGCATCGAGAATATCTAGCACAATCTCATAGCCAGTGGAGACCACTAAATAAATGCTTTTTCAGAGGAACTATGGATTCTTTTCTTTAATTCAGAAAGATTTGTCCACCAGCTGTGTGTAAGACAGACTGGAGAGGGAGCATAATGGATATGGGGCAACTGGTTAAGAAGCACTTATAATAAGCTAAATAAGAGGCAATAAGAGCTGAAATTTGGATTGTAGTGATAGAAACAAAGAAGAAGGGTAATATTTAAGAGACATTAGGGAACTACAACTAGAGAAACATCTATTAGATACTGCAGTTGACTAGATGTGAAGAAAGGGCAGGGATGAGTTTAAAATAATGCCAAGGTTGAGCCTGGATGATGGTGATGACAGTGGTTCCCAAAACAAGATAGGGGCAGACATGAACAAGAGCTCCTTTTGGAAGTGGGATGAGTTTCCTTTTGAGTGATTAGAGGGTGGGAAGGGAAAGGTTGGAGTATTTCCGCCCCAGGTTCCCCCTTTCCTGGGCTAGTGGGCAGTGGCCTCATTCCTCTGCAGCAGGCAATGGCTTTCTCCCGTACAGCCACAGTTCATTCTGAATCCTGGAAACCACTGCTTTCCTCCTGCTCCTTTAGTGATGTGGTTTTCAGGGTGAAAATATCCAGCAGGCATTTGGAAACAGAGGACTGGAGTTTGGGAGTGAGGTTATGGCTGCAGAGAAATTTAGGAGTTTTTCTCATAAAAATCTAGTAGAAGATATAAAATCTCAAGGGACATGGAGAGAAAAGCAGTCTGGTAATACAAGAGTGCAGGGGAGCCAGAGATTTACTGCCATAAAGCATGGAATAAAGGATAACTCTGCGTCTTGATGAAAAATAGCTGACTTTAACTCCACCATCTTTTTTAATAACTATATGGTAACAGGATCTACATTTAGTTATAAGTCAATACAAAGATGGAACTAAAACAAATTATTACAGGGGCAAAATGCTAACTCAGTGTTGAAATGATCCCTGTATTATAAACCATAATAATTCAGATCAGGCAGAAAAGTAGATCTTTCCAGTGAGGACAAATCAATAACAACTAAGTGTTATGGTCATTAGAGCCCTAATGAAATTACTTACCATCTAAATCTCATGGAGGATCTTGCACACTCAACATCAGTCACCTCTTTCAAGTTAACACCAGCCAGATGTGGCTAAGTGCATTTTTAATCAGATGGCAAGCTCTACATGGGAAGGGAGCACATATCATCTGTTTTGCTCATCACTGTATCCCCAGCTTATAGAAAAAGATCTGCACACAAGTGGTGCTGTCAATATTTGCCAAATGATTGAAGTGAATGACTGTCATGTTCCAAGAACCGTACCAAATACTTTCCCATGTATCCTTGTAGCAGCCCTAGGGATAGAAATCATTCCTCCATTTTAAAGATAAGAGCATGTGGGGGTCAATAAATTGAGTCTTTTAACCAAGACTGAATACAGCTAATATGTGATAGAGATTCAACCCAGCCTCATGTGGTCTGAGCCCCTGTTTTTCTGCTTTGTTGTAGGATTTCTACAGATCATCACTTCATTATTTTGTCTTGCCTCTCTATTCACTCTATCTCCCCACTGAGTCTGTGGGAAGCTCATCTGAAACAGAAATAATACCATGTACATTTTCTTCACCCCTTGTGTCACCCTTTTAATAGCACTTGATATTCTACATGCATGTAATGAATAGAATACTTTTTGATTAATAACACTTCCTTGGCAATATTATAAAAGCATTCCCAAATGAGTTCAACTTTCTGTAATAAACTCCCTAAAATCACACCACAGTGTATATAATAACATCTGAGTATATATATATATAAAATACCTAGTTTCTACCAAACTAGAGAGGAAATAATTTTGTAAAAATTATTAAAAAGAAGCAGTATGGCAAAATGAAATTGACATATGACATGGAAATCCCTTTCCTCTTTTATTGACTGAATATTTGCTAAGTATATTTCCCATGTGCTAAGTGCTTTTATAGGTTCAGGGATCTAAGACTCAGTTGTATTCTTTTCTCTTAAGAAGCTGTTTGGTAATGGTGATTGTATTACAGTGATGTAAATAAATAATCCTAAATTAAGATGACACATGCTATACTTGAAGTGAGGACAAGAAGATGTGGGAAAATCAAAGGCAGTGTGACTAACTCAGTCTGGAGGAAAACCAGGGATGAGACTACCTGTTCCTACACATACTTATTAGCTGTAAGATACAGGGCAAGTTCCTTATCTCAGGATTTTTCTTCCCACATCTTTAAAATGCTGATAATATTTAACTCCCAGGGTTGGTACATGCTTCTCTTGGTATGCTTAGAAAATTATATTTATTGGCCCACAAGGGTAGCCAGGTGACCAGCTCAGGGGTACTGGCTGTCCCCATGAGCTAAGAGTACAATTACCTATAAATCTGAACATACCAATTGGGAAGCTCTGATTATGAGGATTAAACAAGACAATGAATATGAAGTTCCCTGTAAATAATTATTATTTTCATCTCACAAAGACTTCCAAGAAAATGAGGTTAATGGTATTCTCAACTCTCCCATTCACATGCAAGTGAAAATCTTCTAGGTGATACAAGGTAGGTAGGGTAGAGGCTAAGCATAGCATCTCTGCGTTAGTGCAGCAGGGATCTGCCTAAGGGGTCACACCTGATTTGGCTTGCCTGGCGACTTTCTCTTGCTTTGTGACTGACACTGCTTACGGGAAGACTCTTGGTTATACTGCCCTCGTGTGCTAATCTAGTCCCAACCAGGAGCCTTATGGTTTGGTGAAGAAACAAGATGATGATGTTGTAAGATGATGGTGATACTAAGAATTTACAGTAACAATGGGTAGCAGCGTTGTTTATTGAGCACTTAGAGGATGCTTAGCATTGTTCTAAAAGTTTTACATGCCCCAGCAACTTTATTATCACAATAGATATAGATAGATGAAGCGTTTGGGTCCGTTAGTTATATCTTGAATTCAGCTCCTGTTTGTGGAATGATAGCTCTGAAACTAACCTATTCTCTCTGGTTAGAAAATGTGATTCTATGAATTACAGCTTAGGGGCATTAAGAAAGGAAAGACAGAGTGGATAGAGAAGAGAATCTAGAAACAAACAAAAAAGGCTCTAATGTATTAATCTGTTTGCCAGTTCTTTCCAAGTACGCCAGCTAACTCAAGATTTCTTGCATGTCTAGACATATATAAAGCTCTCTTGGGATCTACCACAAAAGACGATGACCATGTGAACTACTGACTTCATAAAACAGCTAGTCTGAATCTTCCTGACCCTTAATCTCTCCAGTTGCCTCTGAAGTAGCATCCTCAGAATGCAGACAAAGTAGCATGCAGAAACATCAGATGTCTACATAACAATACCACTTGTACTCATTGCTATTATTTACTAAGTACATACCTTCATCCAGAAACTGTACTATGGGTATCATATGCATGCTCTCATTGAATGATTCCAATGATTCTAAAAGGCAGGTTCTATTATTATCCCCATTATGCAGATGAGGATACTGAGGCTCCATGAAACCACTCTAGATCAGAGCCAAGATGCAGTTTTGAAACTAATTCTTCCCAACTCTAAGCCCTGCCTTGTTACCCACTCTTCCCCTGCCTTGGGCTGCATGTCTAAGCCCCTGCCTTGGGCTGCATATAACACTATGGCATTCACCGACACATTGTTCTGGTGCATGTTATAAGGACACCTTAAAGCAAAACGATCTTTAGAAGCAAATCTCAAGTAGTAGTTTTTAGTATTACTAGCAGTTGGATGCTCTTGTAAAAAACATTCAATACTTTCCATAACATTCAGCAATCTACTTAGTTCTGCTAAGTTCTGCAATTGCACTGTAATTTTTTCAAAATTAATCATTTTACTTCTGTGTTTTCTGTGTGTAATAGATGCTTTTCAATTTTTAGAAATCTTCTAAATTTAGACAATGAGATATAACTTAATATGCAGAGTGATGGCAATGGTTAGGAGAAAATCTTTAAGTATACATTTTTATCCATTTAAAATGACTTATCTTAAATATGGTTTAAAAATATGTTCTCTTCAAATGATACTCCATAAGAAAGACACCTGCATCTGAATGTTTATAGTAGCACAATTGACAATTGCAAAGATGTGGAAACAACCCAAGTGTCCATCAATACATGAGTGGATTAATAAAATGCGGTATATGTACACCATGGAGTACTACTCAGCTTTAAGAAACAATGGTGATATAGCATCTCTTGTATACTCCTGGATAGAGCTGGAACGTGTTCTACTAAGTGAAGTATCCCAAGAATGGAAAGACAAGCACCACATGTACTCACCATCAAATTGGTATTAACTGATCAACACATAAGTGCGCATATAAGAATAACATCTATTGGATGTTGGGCAGCGGGAAGGGGGGAGGAGGTAGGTGGGGAGAGGGGATGGGTATATGCATACACGAAGAGTGCAATGCACACCACCCGAAGGATGGACATATTTGAAACTCGGAATTGGAGTGGGGCAAGGGCAACATACGTAACCTAAACATCTGTACCCCCATAATGTGCTGAAATAATAATAAAAAAAAAAACTATTGACGGCTTTTTAACTTTCTGGTCTCTGGACCTTTGAATTCATCACAGTGAAAAAAAATTAACTTACGTATTGGCCCAAAGAGTGAATTTCTTTTTTTTTTTTTTTTTTTTTTGATACAAAGTCTTGCAAGGTTGCCCAGGCTAGAGTGCCATGGCATCAGCCCAGCTCACAGCAACCTCAAACTCCTTGGCTCAAGTGATCCTTCTGCCTTGGCCTCCTGAGTAGCTGGGACTGCAGGTGCGTACCATCACACCCAGCTAATTTTTTCTATTTTTAGTATAGACTGGGTCTCACTCTTACTCAGGCTGGTCTCAAATTCCTGACCTGAAGCGATCCTCTCACCTCAGCCTCTTGGAGTGCTAGGATTACAGACATGAGCCACTGCACTGGGCCTGAATTTCTTTATAATTCTGGAAAACCTTAAAACATCCCTTATCTAGTTTTTCTCCCTATCTCCTCCCCTGACTCTATCTTCCCATTGTTTTCTTCTCCCCCTTATTTCCTTCCTTTCTGGAAACACTGACTTTAGCACCTTCTTTTGCCTGTCATTTTATAGACACCGTGGACTATGCAAAAGTAGATGAGAGAAATAATGATGTAGTTGGCACCATTGCTACCTGTTTGAGGAAACAGACATGATGGTAGGAAAGAGTGGAAACAGTCCTGGAACAACATATGTTTATGTGTAGAAATGTCTCAGAGTCATGGTCCTTCTAGATTATTTCTGATCTCTTTAGATCCCATGTGTCTCACATTTGTTACTTTTGCCTAGACTTCCTCTTTTCCAGCAAACAAGAAATTATCTTATTGTATGGAAGGCATGAGAGAGATCTGCTATTTAAAATCGCACATATGATGTATTTCAAGTACTTGTTGATACCCCAAACTTAGCTATTGCTTTAACAATTTGAATTTTCTTAACGGACCTTCAGTAGAGACATTTCTGTTCTCAGCCTCTGAGCCAAGTCAGATGATAATTATTGATCTTGTAATAAGCTTTGAGCCCTGGGCCAGTCATTTGAGAGCCACAAGAGAAGACCTACCCAGTGTCATATATTACAGAGCCCTTGGTTCATTCCAGGCAGAGTGTCCCCATGAGGTCTCTGTACTCTCCTCTGGCTTTATCTCTAGTTATAACCCTATAGGCACCTGCATCCCCTTAGGTCTTCAAACCTAGAAGCTTCTGTCTGCTCCCAGCACTTAGAGCAAGAGAGCTGACACAGATCTATCCGGGAATTGCCAGTCTAGTCTACCTTGCACACTTCCTGGCTTCCCCAGGCACTGTGCCTGGGACTAAACCCCCTGTTATATCATTTAGGATGGAGGGTGGCCTACGATGCTGTCCCCTGGCATGACTGACTTGGGTGCTCTGAGGAAACCTGGAGGCTGATGTGTCAGAGAGGGATAATGAGTACAGGAAGAGAGCCATCAGGAATCACCCTTGCATGCTGCCAGCTTCCTCCTACCCCAGCATCTCAGCGCGCCTCCAGGAAGCAATTACCACCGAGAGGAGGAGATGAGACAAGGCTGTGTGCTGGAACTGGCTAATTTAGCAAGTGAGAAGGTCGGGCGCTATCTCCCATGCAGGGTTAGCTAAATCTAGGAAAATTTGTTCCCTGAGGAGAAGCTGATTTCTGCCTTTTCCTTGGGCGTCTACGACCTATGATTTGTTAGAAATAATTTTTTTTTCTTAAAAAGAGGAAGTTTAGCTTGTGGCAGGTTGTGAAAATGGGTGTGATAAAATGACCTTTAACATTTTAGAATTTGTTTGAAGAAGTCTATTACATGTCTCTGTAAATCCCAACTCCCTTCCCTGAATTATAGGTTTTGTGGATTTAGTTTTTAGGGTCCACTTCCCCATTCTAATAAGGCAGGAATAAAAGCCCCTGCCATCTGATGTCTTTTCACAGTTCCCTGCTGGATCAGGGAGAAGCTGAGCTGTCAGGTGTCAAGAGAAGGCTGTGCTCAGGTGTCCTGGAGCCTGTCAGGATAACACACATACCACAGCCTAAGAGGAAAGGCAGCGGCATCATGAAAGTCTCAGCAGGAGAAACAATTTTTAGAAATACATATATATATTTTCCCCTTATCTAGGTGCCGCTTCTATTGTTGGAACAGGGACTCAGAAACACATCATTTTCAGATTTATTCAGTAACTAAAATTGTTCTCAATTTCATGGAATGAGCATGGCTGCCAAGCAGTATTAGCACCAGCATCATCAGCAACCCATTAATAGATGCGCTCATCGTTCATTTAACTCACATTAATTGAGCTAATGACATTCTACGTGCCACACTCTGGGCGTTAACTTATGAAAGGTTCACTCCTTACATTCAAAACACTTTGAATCTTTTGGGTAAAACACACAATGAAACTTACAATTGTAATCTGATACAATGTGTAGTGTGACAGAGGCATTATTCAAAGATACATTATTCAAAGATACAGGAGTACAAATGACAGAGGCCAAACCATATGGCAGGAGGCAAAGTCATTCCAGGCAAAGAGAGGAGCACATACCAGGGAATGGAGACATATGAGCACAAACGACATGCTCATCTCGTCACTGCGTAGGTGCAGCGCAGTGAGTGGGCCTTGAAGGGGAGATAAGGACAAATATTTATGGAATATGCCATGCCAGGGAGTGTGGATTTATTCTGAAGTTGACATTTATATGAGAATATTAAGAAGATGTAACTGGCATGATCTACTTCACCAGCTGGGAGTATAGGTAAGATTACAACAAAAAATGAAAATATCCATAGCAATGTTATTAGGATAAATACTGAAAATGTATTTGTAGGGGCAGATATGAATGGGAATGGAGAGAGACTCAGAGGGTTGCATCTGTTCTATTTATTTATTTTTTTAGTATAAAGTTCTGAAGCAAGTTAGCATTCGATTTGATAAAATTGGTGATGAGTAAAGATTTGACAATAAAATAACTGTTTTAAAATAATGAAAGTTATATCTTTCTAACATTTAAATTTATTCAAGTCTCCTTTTGTGTAATTTGGCCAGTGTTAGGGGCTGAATTTTGTCCCACCAAAATTCAGGTGGTGAAGCCCTAACCCCCAGTACCTCAGAAGGGGACCGTATTTGGAGATAGGCTCTTTAAAGGGTTAATTAAGTCAAAATGAGGTCGTTAGAGTGAGCCTTAATCCAAAATGCCAGTTGTCCTTACAAGAAGAGGCGATCAGGACACAGACATACACCAAGGGAACACCATATGAAGACACAGGGAGAAGATGGTCACTTACAGGTAAAGGAGAGAGGCCACAGAGTAAACCAATCCTGCTGGTACTCTGATCTTGAACTTCTGGCCTTCAGAACTGTGAGAAAATAAATTTATGTTGTTTAAGCCACCTAGTCTGTGGTATTTTGTTCTGGCAGTCCTAGCAAACTGATACAGCAGAGATTTTAGAGTGTCTCTCTTGGGGCTTCCTCAATACCCAGAAATTGTCTAAGAACTCCTGGGGAATTTTATTCAGCTCAAAGTAGCACTGACTGCTTCCAGGCTAAAAAAGAGCTCAAGAATCAGATTTGGCCACAAGCAGATGCTGGGTTTTGACTACCTTGTTTCCCTTGCTGCCGAATGGTACAATTGAGGACTGGTGCTGCACTATTGAACTTTGCCTGATCGTTTGCAGCAAAAACACCTTTGCTCATGTGGATTCTACTCCCATGAGCACTCTCTTCATGGAAAGGTGCTCAAGGATGGACTTACAAGGGTGTAGCTTCTTAGCTTATAGTTAAGGCCCAGCCATTATGCCTGAAGTTTTTCTCTGGAATAAGGAGGGATTTACAATGTCAGCCACATGCCCATTTCACTTCCCTTTAGGAACCCCCTCCTCCCCATGGAGCCCAGTTTGCCAGTCAGACTCGCCTTCCCCTCTTAGAGCCTTCCCTTCAGGTCCTAACTTGGTAAGTAGGTCTTTTGTAGAACCTAATTAATTCATGAGTAAAGCTGAGATAGCATCGAACCTTAAGAAGAAAGGAGATGGGCCCGGTGCGGTGGCTCACGCCTGCAATCCTAGCACTCTGGGAGGCCGAGGCAGGAGGATTGCTTGAGCTCAGGAGTTCAAGACCAGCCTGAGCAAGAGCGAGACTCCGTCTCTACTGTAAATAGAAAGAAATTAGCTGAACAACTAAAAATAGAAAAAATTAACCGAGGATGGTGGTGCGTGCCTACAGTCCCAGCTACTCGGGAGGCTGAGGCAGGAGGATCGCTTGAACCCAGGAGTTTGAGGTTGCTGTGAGCTAGGCTGATGCCACGGCATTCTAGCCCAGGCAAGAGAGTGAGATTCTGTCTCAAAAAAAAAGAAGAAAGGAAATGAATCTTAATCCCTTCCTCTCAAGAGGCTTCTAGGCAGAAAATGTCCCTGTGCACATTCTCTTCATTTTCTCCATTCCACAGTTCTGTTTATCTAGGGTATTCGGTATCTATTTGATTTATATTTGCCTGAGGGACCTGTTAAGTAAGTCTGTGAAGAATAAATAGATCTGATTTATGCTGCTCCACCATAGAAAAGAAACTGAATTGCTTAAGTGTCAAGTTTTCTTGCTTAAGTTCCAAGTAATCAGTATAGTCATACCAAAAAAAGGTGAAATGATTGCAACTTCCAGTTCCAAGCAGTCTCTAAATTGTCATTAACATTAACTTCCAAAAATAAAAGTGATGTCCAATTCCCCCTTTCATTGCCCACAGGTCACAATTCAAATTATTTCTCAACCTAGCTCCAACTAAAAAGCAAAGGAACACAACAAACAAATTTCTCTTCCTTCAAGGCTCAGCTCAAATATTCACCCCCATTTATGTGCTCCCAAATAAATTGATTCATGCTTGTTTCTTTGATTCCTTATTATTTTTCTTAAGCTTATCTATTCTACTTATAAAAGAAGAGCCAGGGGCTCTTCCTTTTTTCATCTTAACAACCACAAAGCATAGCAAATTTCTGGCATACAGAAAATAAATAACTAAATGGAATAGATATTTGGAAAGTATTGCATACTGCAATGTGGAGTATATCTTAGATGTGCTTTTAAAATCTCGCCACTAAAAAAGCAGGGTCACAAAACAAAAATGAGTAATCATTCAAGCAAGAAATGATGTGTTCAGACTAAATAAATAGTGGGAATGAAGAATTATAGATTTTAAAGATAAAGAATTGGTATAGCTTGTGTTTGATCAGTTAAAAGGTATTATAAGGAAAATAATATGATTTCCAAATTGCTTACGGGAAAAATTAGGTAAAAGCTGTCTTTTTCTGATAGAACATAAGAAAAACAGCAATTATAAGGAGCTCAGATTTCTTTTAGTACCTCATAAATATAAGTAAAGATGCTTTGCCATTAAAAAAACTCATATTCTACTTGGGAGTCAAG
This sequence comes from Avahi laniger, assembly GCA_963575035.1. Taxonomy (NCBI): domain Eukaryota; kingdom Metazoa; phylum Chordata; class Mammalia; order Primates; family Indriidae; genus Avahi; species Avahi laniger. The sequence goes on along the minus strand of CAUYSK010041596.1, from coordinate 24,358 downwards.
ACATGCATATAAATTGATCAAGAAAACTGTTAAATGGCTCAGAAGAGATATCAGATCTGTAAACAATGAGAGGCAAGCAGTACGACGAACATAAAGCATCAACTTCCCAGAGGAAAATGGAAAGCAGCATTGTAATTGCTGTGTGATCTGAAACGAATTGATCCACTGCTCTGAGCCTGGGTTCTGAAATGGCAATAAATGTTTATGTTGATTGGACATCTGGACACGAGGAAAGCTGGTATAAATTGCCTTGAGCTCATTAGGCATTATTCAGGATTCTTTCTGCTGGGCAAAATCCCAACTCATACCGGTTCTTGCATAGAGGGAAATGTAACTAAAAAGGATCATGTAACTAAAGAGACCAGAGATAGAAAGATGCAGGGGGAGAGTGTCGGGTAAGACTCTTTAAAAAATTCCATTAATAAAATAAAAGGGCAATCATAGACCAACAGAAAATGTTTTATATTTTCTTATTTCTGATTTTTTATGTCTTTGTGAGTGTGCATTCTTACAACTCATTAATAAAAAGGCAAACAACCCAAGAGCAAAAGATTGAAACAGACACTTCAAGAAGATATGTAAAATATGTTGTAAACTATATGCAAATTGTTATACCCACAAAATGGAATATTGAGCGATAACAAGAAATACACTGACAGAAACAGCAATTTGGATGAATCTCAAAAGCATTACATTAAGTGAAAGAAGGCAGACACAAAGACCACACCCAGGATGATTTTATTTATGTGATATTCTAGAATAGCAAAACTAACCTGTAGTAATATAAAGCAGATCAGTGTTTCCTGGGGACAGGAGGGGTGGTGGGGATTTATTATAAATAAATGAAAGAGTTTCTGTGATGAGAATGGTCTATGTCTTAATTGTGATGTGTTTACAAAACTGCATTTTCTTTTTTCTTAAGACAGAGTCTCTCTCTGTCACCTGGGCTAGAGTGCAGTGGCATCATCATAGCTCCCAGCAATCTCAGTCTCCTGGTCTTAAGCGATTCTCTTACCTCAGCCTCCCAAGTGGCCAGGATTACAGGCGCATGCCACCACGCCCGGTTAATTTTTCTATTTTTAGTAGAGACTCCCAGGCTGGTCTCCATCGCCTGAGCTCAAGTGATCCTCCTGCCTTGGTTTCCCAGAGTGCTAGGGTTACAGGCATGAGCCACCACGCCCAGCCAAAAGTGCATTTTCAAGAGGCTCGAACTGTACACTTAGAATGGATGTACTTTGTTGTACTCAAATTCTAAATCAATATAGTATTAAAAGGTCAAAGTAAGAAAATTATGATTCTTTAGGAAAAACTACCAAATAAGCAAACCATTATTATGTAACTATTTAAAGATAAAGGGTGAAAGCATATCAAATATATACAAAATGAGAAATTACAGGGGGGAAATAAGTTTTAAATAAGATGAAATGAACAAAATCATGAAATTATTATAAATAAATTTATGGAAATGTTTTGAAATACTAAGCAAAAACACATACCATAATTGACCCTAGGTGTAATAGAATGCTTAAGCAGACTGATTACCATGTAAAAAGATAAAGAATTCATAGAACTACCTGCTCAAAATCATCTAAACTAGATAACTATATAGGAAATTTGACTAATCCTTTAAAGACCATTCTTACTCAAATTGTTCCAGAGCACAGAAATAAAAATGAATAAAAAATCCATATATTTGTCTGAAACAAATGTAATATTTATAACTAAGCCTAATGAATGCACAAAAAATAAAATTAGGAAAACATTTTTCCTTACAAATTTAAAATATTTACTAATCGACTCTTCCAGCAACATGTTAAGAAAATAATACAACATGGCCAAATGATTTATTCTGGGGATCAAAGAATGACCCAATATTGGAAAATCTAATAATATAAATTTTTATACCAATAGTTCTGAGACAAATAACCATACATTTGTTTCCACCGATATGTTCAACAAAATTCAACACAACAGAGAAACAAGTGAGCCTAACTGTATTTCAACTGATGACATATATACACAGGAAAAAATTAATCCTGGTAATTTGTTTATATTATTTTGAATGTACACTGTTAATAAAATATGTGCTAAGAACAAAAAGAAATACAAAGAAATTGTGAACTTTACTAAGTAGTGTTAGTAATGGCATTGGTGTAGACATTTTTAAACTATTTTATATGCTGTAAGATAAAACAAATGGGTAAATATGGAATGTAAAAAGGTGAGGACAAACACTATGGGATTGGATTTGAATTTGTGTTATTATAAATATATGCAATGCAGCCATGGAAAAGGCCAGAAGCAATGTCACCCCAGTAGCTATGAGTATACTTTTCCCCCAGATCTTGGCTTCTAAACTTCATTTCTCATCCAAAATTCATGTGATCCTTGGAGACATAACGGAATCTATGTGTTTGGCAGAGTAAGTACAAAGTGAACTTGAAACATCTTGTTGTGGCAGAGAGTAAGGGAGTGTCACAAATTAAGGATACATATCAAAATGATCCAGAATCCAGCTCAATTGGACTCCCACTGATAGAATTGGGGATTATTCCATTATTAAAATTAATAATGATATAAGAGTTGGTTTTAGGTAGGTAGGAAAAAATAAAATAAATAATGACAATTTTTGCTTCTAACTATGAAGGAGTAGTTTTGTATCTGACTAGTGTTCCAACTGAAAGCAACTGCAAAACCTAGATTTTAAAAAAATAGTGGTTTGAAGTCATCTGAGAGAAATCAAGGAAGACGGGATTTAAGGAGCCATGATCCCAGAAAGGAAAGAAATGCATTGAGGTTATTTCTAGATCATCACTACTATTTTCCTTTCTGGGATTTGTCAGTTAGCTTCAGGGCATAAAGCAGGACCAGAAATTGCGGCAACCTTGCCAGAATGGTACCAAAAAAAAATGGAGTTCAAGACTTTTTATCAACCAAATTTGAGCTACTAAGATCCCAGAGAAAAGAAAATTGTGGAAAGTAAACACAAGAAAATGTCTAATACCAGTTGGAGGAATTTTCTGAATCTCAGACAATGTGCACATATACAGGGCAAAAGGACAAGAAATCAAGCAGAAAGCGGATACTAAAGGATTATAAAGATAAGCAGATATTTCTGCCATCTCACAAAATTTGGAAGATAAAAATTGGAGTTCTGGACACACCAAGGAGGAAAGGCCCTGGAAAATGCCTGACTTTCATTTAAGACTCCTAAAGTTTATGCCTTTACTATAAACACAAACCAGACACACACCAGCCCGAAAAAAACCTGAAACAGAACCTAAAAATATTGTAATGTCTGGTTTCATCAAGGTTATATAACTGTGCTCTAACTGCGTACTTAAGGAAATTATATTTTTTCGGGAGAAAGATAATATCCAGAATCTCTTCAATTTTTTTTTTCCTAAACAATGTGTAATATTCACTCAACAGCTACCAGGCAAGCCAGAAACAGGACCATTAGACCAAAGCTCAGGAAAAATATAGATTATAGAAACATATTCAGAGGTGATCCAATACTAGAGCTACCAGACAAGACTTTAAATAATTATGATTAATATATTCGAGAAAATAGTTGAGAACATATCATCAGATTACTCAACTCTATGAAAATTCTAAAATTGAGAAATAGAAAGGACCATTAAAATGGAAAAATAGATCAATAGGAAATATCCAGATTGAAGTACAGAAAGAAAAGTGAATGAAAAATGCAGACAAGAGCATTGTGGACATTGCATAAGTGATAACAACCTCTCAGGAGGTGAGAAAAAGGCAGAGCAATATTTGGGAGATGGTAGCTAAGAATTTTCCAAAACTAAAAAACAGTGTCAAGTCACAGATCCTAGAAGCATTGAAAACCTTAAGTAAGGTAAATAAAAAGAAAAATACACCTAAGCATGTCATAGTGAAATTGCTGGAAACCAATCATTGAGAGAAAATCTTAAAAGTTATTAGAAAATAAAAACACATTACTTTCAAAGAAGCAAATACAAGACTGTACAGAAAAAGCATTAACTATATAAAAAGAGATTAATAAATTCTACTTTATTAAAATTTAAAAACATTGTTCATGAAAATACATCCTTTTAATGATGCTAGCCACAGAGTGGAGAATTTATCACAATTAAAAAAATGAGCAAAAGACTTCGAAGCAATTTATAAAAGAGACTATCCAACTGGCCAAGAAAAGATGAAATGTCCTTAACATTGTTAATCATCAGGGAAATGAAAAATTAAAACCTAGTGAGATACCACTACACATCCAGAGAATGTGTTAGATTAAACAATGACATTAGCAAGTATTACCAAGGAACTCTCATCAGCAGCTGATGAAAGTATGAAGTAGGTGCAACCACTCTGAAACTATTTGTCAGTATTTACCAGTGCTAAACATATGCATGTCTATGACTCACAATTCTACTCATAGGTACGTACATACTAACAAAACTGTAGACTTACACGCACCAAGGGCATGAAATAAGAATGTTCATAGAAGCATAAGACAAAATTGCCTCTCACCAGAAACAACCTAGGTATCCAACAGCAGTAAAATAGATAAATAATTGTGATATAAAAAAATAATGATCTGCTACACATAGCAAGATGGCTAAAACTCACAGATAACAATGTTGACTAGAAAAGTCCATGTACAAAAGAATAAATACTTTATGATTCCATCTATACCAAGTTCAAAAATAAGCAAAATCAATTTATCATGATATTATTCAGAATAGTAGTTACATTTTTGGAGGGGTGAGTAGGCTGAATACTGGATAAGATCATAAAAAGACTTCTGGAAGGTTGATGATAGTCTTTGTATTGAATTGGGTGGTGGTTACTTGGCTGTGTATAATTTGTAAAAGTTTATTGACCTATATATTTAATATTTGTGTTCTTTAGTGAATGCATGTAATATTTAAATAGAAAATATTATAGTAACTTAAACAGAAAAAATATAAGAAAAGGATAAATGAGTAATGACTGAAAACTCATTAATAATAATAAATACTTAGAAAAAAGAGAAAAGAATAGAAAACTGTTCTTTATAGAAGAGTTACAGTAAAGGTAAAAGTTTTCAAAAGCCATTTTGCAATCACCATTGTAATATTGATTAGGAGAAATCATTAATTGATACTAAAATCAGCAAGTAAGAGTTAATAGGTGAATAGGATAGTCATATGGTTTTCAAAAATATTTAATCTGAATCAAATCTTGAGATAACAAATCTGGCAAATCTCTGCTGTGAGAAATTTTACAAGACTTGCTTGCATACTCATTTTCCAGTTTTTCAATGTCAATATATAAAATTACAATTGATTTTTGTATATTAACCTTACACTTTCTAAATTGACCTTTAATTTGTTAAATTCATATATTAGTTCTAAATATTTTTTGGTTGCAATTAGAACATTAATTGCAATAGATGTAGGTTTTTGTAGGTGTTCTTTACTTGTTTTAGGGAGCTTCCCTTCCACTTCTATTAAGACATTTAAAAAAAATTGCGATGCATATTAATTTAAGTTGAATTATTTTTCCACATCTATTGAGAAGATATTTGATTAGCATGGTAAAATACATTGATTAATTTTCAGACATTAAACCAATTTTTCATTCCTGGTATAAAACCCACTTGTTCATGATATTATTCATTTTCCATATTGTTGGATTTGATTTGCAATTGTAAAAAGTAATTCAGAGAGATTTGTGTACTTTTTACCCAGTTTCTCCCATGGAAAATTGACACTGATACAATCCACCAATCTTACTCAATTTTCTCCAGTTTCGTGTGTGTGTGTGTGTGTGTGTGTGTGTGTGTGTGCGTGCGTGCGTGCATGTGTGTGCGCGTGCACATCTGTCTGTCTATAGTTTTATGCAATTTTAACACGTCAAGTTTGCATATCTACCATTGCAGTCAAGACACAGCACAGCTCTGTCACCACAAGGATCTCTTGTGTTGCGTTTTTATAGCCACACCTACCTCCCCCATTCCCTAATGCCTGGCAACCACTAATCTATTCTCCATGCCCATAATTTTTCCATTTCAATAATGTTATATAAATGGAATCATACACTATGTAACCATTTGGAATTGCTTTTTTTCACTCAGTATATTTTCCTTTGTATTGCTGAGGAATTTTCCATGGCAAGGATGTATCCCTGTCTGTTTAGCCATTTGCCCATTGATGGTTTGGGGGTTGTTTACAGTTTTTGGCTAGTGCACATAGCTGCTATGGATATTTATGTATAGGTTTTTGTGTGAGCATTAAGTTTTCATTCTATGGGATAAATGCCCAAGAGCACAATAGCTGGGTTATATAGAAGTTGCATGTTTAGTTTCGTAAGAAGCTACTAAATTGTTTGCAAGAGTGGCTGTGCCATTCCACATTCTCAACACCAATATTTGAGGATTCCAGTTTTCCTGCATCCTTGTCAGTATTTGGAGGTGTCATTTAAAAAATTTTAGCCATTACCATAGATATGTTGTGTTATCTTATTATGGTTTAAATTTTCATTTTATTAATGGCTAATGATGTTGAACATATTTTCATATACTTATTTGTCCCCTGTATGTCTTCTTTGGTGGAATGTCTCTGTTCTCTACTTTACTGTTGAGTTTTGAGAGTTCTCTACGTATATCCTAGATACAAGTCCTTTGTTAGGTGTGTGTGATTTGCAAATATTTTCTCCCAATCTGTAGCTTAACTTTTTATCCTCTTAACAGGATCTTTCACAGAACAGAAGATCCTAATTTTAGTGAGATCTAATTTATCAATTTTTTGCTCTATGGATAATGCTTTCGTTGTCATGTAGAAAAACATTTAACTAAAAATTCTATTTTATTTAATAGATACAGGGCTATACTGGAACAAATGAGAATAATGACTATGAAGCACCTGGCACAATTCTTGGAACAGAATAGATGCTCAACAAACATGTGTTTCCTTATGAGATCATTATGAGAATTAAGTTTAAAATGTCTGTAAAAGCAATTTTGTAAATTGTGTATTATAACCAAAAAACTTAGTAAGTCATGACCATTTATTACATTGTCAGAAAAAGAATATCAACTAGACCCACTATAGAACACTTCTGAATTTTTTAGCTGGTTAATAATTCAAATTCATACATACATCTATAGATTCAACAATTAGAAATTGCTGATACACAACTGTTTTGATCTTCAGAAAATTTAGTTCATGCATTTCAACTCAATCTAAATTCTTTCTTTCTTCTTTCATTCCTTCCTTTCTCTTTCTCTCCCTTTGTCCCTTTTTTCTTCCCTCCCTTCCTCTCTTCCTCTCTTTCTTTCTTTTTTCTTTTGATTGCTCTATCTATCCATCTTTTATATGAACACATATACATATATATCAATTCTTGAAATCTCTATAAATAAAAAGTTTCATTCATTTAAAAAGATTTTTGACCTTCAGAAAAATTGGTTCATGCATCTCAACTCAATCTAATTTCTTTCTTCCTTTCTTTGTTTCTCTTTCTTTCTTTCTTGCTGTCTTTCTTTCTTTTTATTTTGATTATTCTATCTTTTATATCAATAAATATACATATATAAATTCTTGAAATCTCTGAAAATAAAAAGTTTTATTCATTAAAAAAATCACAATTAGACACATGAGGACAGATTCATTATGACTGATAAAACAACTTAGAATAAGGAGTCTCATGCTGAGATTTTTGCTTTTATTATCATTTCATAGAAGAAGAAAAATCAGAGTACTTAACAGACAGACCCCAGGCTCAAAATCTGTTTTTATCACCTACTAGCTCTGTGGTAATATCTCCTAGCTTCTAATTCTTCACCTGTGAAATGGAGACATTAAAAGTACCTCACTCATGGTGACATGGGGATTACCTAAATTCATACAGGTATATAACTTAAAATAGTACCTAAAATATAATAGCTACTGCCATTATTAATAGTATTGTTAGAGACCCATGCTGAGGTGTCTGCTTTTTATTGAATTGTTGCTTTCCACAAACTTAAAGTCTGATTTCTGCCCAACCCATTACTTCATCCATGTAAATTTTATATATCCTAATACAAATGGCCAAAAACAAATTAGGTTGTCCTTGTCAGCATCTTCAGTTAGATGCTCTTTTGGGGTAAGACCTAAATGCAGGTTGTTACAAAAACTCTGTTCTCTCTTATTTATTCTATGTATACTGACTAAATGATAACTACCCACAGGAATTGTTTTAGAAGTAGGTATACAGTATTGAGTCAGAGAGAAGTTCCTGTTCTCAAAGACCTATGTGTGTGGAGGAAATATACTATAAACAAACAAATACGTTTATATTAAATTTTGTAATATGGATAATTATAGGAAGGAAAAAAGAAAATTGGGGTGCTATGTTAGGTAGGTCATGGAAGACTCTATTTATGTTAGGTTGTATTTGGGAAGAGATTAAAATAAAGGAGAGTGTCATAAATATTTGGTGAAAAATATTCTTATAGAGAAGGTTGTAACAGAAAGAAATTGAAATAGGAGTGCATTTGGGAGGTATTCAAGGAATAGGAGTGAGAAGTAAGAAGGCTAGTAGAATATGAGTGCAGAGAAATATGTAGGGGCTATATTCTTCCCTGTAAATTAGGGACTTCAGATGGGAGATGTTTTGAGTGTTGATAGCAGGAAATGACATTATATAATTTACATTTTTTTTTTCCAAGACAGGGTCTTGCTCTGTCACCCTGGCTGGAGTGCAGTGGCATCATCATTACTCACTGCAACCTTAAACTCCTGGGCTCAAATGATCCTCCTGCCTCAGCCTCCCACATAGCTGGGAACACAGGTGGGTGGCACCATGCCCGGCTAATTTTTTCTCCTATTTTTAGTAGAGATGGGGTCTTGTTCTTGCTTAGGCTTATCTCCAACTCCCGACCTCAAGCAATACTTCTGCCTCAGCCTCTGGGATTAGAGTGCTGGGATTACAGGTTTGAGCCACCTTGCCTAGCCAATTTACATTTTTAAAGTACTGCATTAGTTGTTTGAGATTAAGAAGGAAAGTGTGGAAACAGAGGGAATAATTAGAAGGCTATTTCAGGGGTCCAGGTGAGAGACATGCCTTAGAGCAGGATGGTGGTAGTGACGATGATGAGAAAAAGTTGGATTCTGGGTATATTTTAAAGGAAAAGCCGAGAGAATGTGCTGACAGATTGAATGTGAATTTCTGTGAAAGAAAAAGAGAAGTCACAGATGAGTCAAGATATTTGAGGTATTTGATCTGTACAATTTGGGGAGGAGTTGTGGTACTATTTACAAAGACAGGGAAAACTAGGATTGGAGCAGGTTTGTGGTGATATAGGTAAAAATTTTTTTTAAAACCTAGGATACTTGTTTTTTATCCAAACAAAGATGTCAAGTAAGCAGTTGAATACATGGTTCTGAAGTTCAAGACAAAAGTCCAGGCTACCGATACTACTTTAGAAACATTACTGAACAGAAAATATTCCAACTGATGTATGGAAATCACTCAGGGAGAGAGTATAATGTGGTTAGAGAAGAGGAACACGCTGTGACTTGTGGGGCACTTCACCTTTTGGGGATGCAGATAAAAATAATCTGGCAAAGAAAATAGAAAAGAAGTGGCCAGTGAGGTAGATGAGAAACTGGGAAAGAGCACTGTCCACTCAAAAATAAAGTATTTCCGGAAATGAGAATGACTGATATGACAAAGTTGCTGTTCAGTGAAGTACAGTCAATCCTCCATATATGGAGGTTCTGCATCCTTGGATTCAACCAACCACCCATTGAAAATATTTTTAAAAAAACGAATAATTAAAAAATACAATAATGAAAAAATACAAATTTTATCTTTTTTTAACTTGGTTTGAAAAATAATGCAAGTTTTAAAAATATGGTATAACAACTATTTATATAGCATTTACATTGTATTAGGTATTATAAGTAATCCAGAGATGATTTAAAGTATGTAAGTATATGGGAGAATGTGCATAGGTTATATACAAATACTACTCCATTTCATACAATGGACTTGAATATGGCAAAGTTTGGTATCTGCAGGGGTCCTGGAATCAATCCTGTATGGATACCAAGGGGTGCCTATAATATGAGGACTGAGAATTTACTATTGTCCTTGGATTCTGCTAGGGACAGAGACCTGTCTGCAGTATGTGCAAATGAGAAATGAAGGTGAGGAATGAAGGCAATGGATACAGATGACTCTTTGGGGAAGTTTTGCTACAAGGGGAAGCAGATAAATGGGGTGACCATACAAGAGAGATGTGAGGTTAAAGGGAGGATTTTCTTTTAAAATGGGAGACAGTTTGTTGTGTTTGAATGTTACTGGGAGGAATTCAGTAGAGAAAGATGAGAATGATGATGCAGGGAAATAGTGGACAATGCTAGAGAAATGTCCTTAAGTGAGAAGAGGGACTCCAGTGCTAAAATGGAACGGTTGACTTTAGATGGTAACAGGAGAGCTAGCAGAGTAAATGTGCACAGATGTAGGCTGGCTGGCTCAGTGAACTAGGAAAGCAGGGCTTTCCACTGACAGAAAGGAGTTGATAGTGGATGGTGAAGTTTGAAAAAGGAAGAAATCATATAAAATTGTTGTCACCTTCCTTCCTGCTGTTTATATATGTATTTTATAAATCACTCCACAATTTAGTTTAATACAGAAAAGAAATGAAAGAAAAAAAGTCTGGATAACATGTAAAAACAGAGCTGAAATTGTCCAAGTCTGTTGAAAACAGTAGCCCTGGAACAAATGCAGATTTCAAGGGAGGATACAAAGGAGCCAATATAAGACCAGGGTATGTAACAGTTAATCAATAGATTATGAACCATTGCATAATAAAAAAAAAAACTGGAAACAGACACCCTGGAGACATATGTATAGGAGTTTTATATAATTTCTTTATCATAATTAAAAACCATAGAATGACAGAGTTGATTATATGACCTTACAGATTATATAACTCCCTTGTCGTATCTCTATATATCTATGTATCTATCCATTATCACCAACAAATATGGATATATGATGAGGTCACAGAATGGATTTATCCTGCAGAAAAGTGCATATATGTCCTTATGTACTATATCATATATGAAGAAGTATTCATGGACCAATGGATAAGAATCCTGATCCCATCCCCAAATGTATCCTGAGCTTACTGACCTTCCTTCTCTCATGCCCATGCTTGTATATTTTATCCTCTCTTCTTGTAACGCTCATCTTTGTTTTCTCACCTACCCAACTGCTGCTCCTGCTTCAATTTTAAAGTTAAGCTTTGCCTTGTCTGTGAAGCTTTTTCTGATTCTTAACAAACGCCAGGGACACCTTCCTCCAAGCTTCTGATCATTCCACAGCAGCATTTATCACTTTGCTTTGTATCTGTTGGCTTTCGAGTCTGTTTAACCCATCCTGCTGCGGATTCTTTGAAGGTGAGAACTAAATCTTTCCATTTCTAAATCATCATTACCTAGATTAGTGCCTGGCAAGTTTTGAATAGATTTTACAAATAAAGAAAAGTGAGATCTAAAAGAGGCTTACTCAAGCAAGAAAGTGGCAGAACAAAGCCAAGACTAAGGTGTTTTTCTTGCTTAGTTTAGGTTTCTCTTTATTTATGCTGCATCCATATGCTTTTAGGGAAGAAAATATTTTGACCCCATGAAATGGCCCGGAGGGGCAGCAGTGGAGCTAGAGCACATATCCAGAGGCCACCAGTAAGGATCAGTCCTCTCCGTTGTGGCATCTCTGGGAAGTGGAGGTGAAAATAACCATGGCCTCAAGGCCTGTCAGGAAGTAAGATGGATCCAGAATTGGGAGTGAACATTTGTGTACCAACCTATGTTCCTCCAGGAAGAAGTTAGTTAGAAGATATTTCCTTTTACTATAAGCAAAAAATATCTTTATATCAAGTCTTCAATAATTTTCATTAGATTCCACAGGCATCTGGGTAGTTCTTTGGCAAATACCATCACCTATATTATCTAACATAAATCCTCACTACAACCCTGTTGAAACAAGTTTTTTCATTTTAATGTTTCACATGAGAAAACTGAGGTCCAGAAAGTTAAAGCAATTATTCCGAGGGTGCACGGCCTGGAACACTGGTCTTTGACTTCCTCTGTGTAGTGTACTTTCCACCACACTCAGCTACCTGTTTAGGCAGTAAATGGTTGATAGCTGCAAAATGAGCTGCCTGAATATTTTTAGCTACCAAATAGACAAAAGAAGCTGTCTTTTGGTGGACAGCCCAGGTGCAGAAATCAAAGCTGCTTTTTCCTACTGTTTTTCCTACATGGAAACTCTAGGTGGCCTAAATGTTAGCAGAAGACAAAGGCTGCCATAGCGGACATGGGTGAAGGATGGCTGAAAAGTACAAGGATTTCCCTCTCTGATCCACAAGCCCAGATACCCCAAGTAGCCAGCAATAGTCTTAATACTTCACCGGGAACAAAGGTTGGAGGAAAGGGAAGGAAGTCTTCAGATTGTCTCACACAAAGACACCAAGGCCCAGCCTGAACATTTTTCTTCTTCTCTAAAACTCAGGACATTCTTTTAACCAAGCCAATAGCCTGGAATCATGCAGAAGCCCCTAAGGGACCTTTTAGGATGACTATGTACTATCTTTACTGAAGAAACAAATATTACCTTTGATTTGACTAATGTTTTCACAACATATCTTACTCTCCTGGTGATTTATCCCCCTTAGTAGATCTAGTAAACACCTAGATAACCCCAACAGCATGATTAACACATTTCTATATCCTGACCCTCTGCAAGGCAATGATCAAAATAATACCTAACACCTACTGATCACTTATTCTGTTATGTGATGCTTTACCTGCACGATTACCTCATTTAATCCTTATAGCAAGCCATATTGTATTGATCAAGAGAGGTTCCGAAAGTTCAGTTGACTGGCCAGGGTCATGAAGAATAGTCTGGCACAGCTGGGATTGAAAGCAAACAACATGCGCCCACACTGCACTTTCCAAAGGACTAAAAATAAAGAGATGATTCCCCTGAGTATCTGAGGAACTGAGTCTCTACCTACAGGGCTGCTCCCTTGCTTTACTCAGCACATCCAGGAACCATAAAAGAAAGAGAAAAGCTGAAGCTTCGCCTTTCCCACCCTTTGTAGCTGGGTAGATGGAAGAGGACTGGCCTGTGATCTAACCAGACATGTTTCTCTTAAGAAAAATAATAATGATAGTAATCAAAACTCTCACCAAGAGCCAAGCTTGCAGAGACTTTATAACTGACAAAATTTGTAAAGAAATATAATCCATTGGGTGTGTTTGGTACTTTGATTTCAGGGTTGATTAATTATTAATTATGAATTTGCTTTGACTGTCAATTTCACTTTCAGGAAGACCTGATGTTGTCTCTCCACAGCTTTCTAGAGGTTGCCACATCTGTCTGTCTCCTTCCACACAGAAGCCCTGTGGTCGTTTACTGCTCAGTGCTAGTAGCACTAATAACATGTCCGGTGTCAGCCCTGAGGATTGTGCCTCTCATTCCCTGGCCTCTGCCACCAGGCCCCACTGCAGAGCAAGAGAGGCTTCACGTTGTCTCCCCCACCCTCGCCCTGGTCAGTATGCATATAATATGACCCATCAGTAACAAGGATTGAGGAAGGGTCCTCCCCAAACCACATGGCTGTCAGGAAACAAAGCAAACCTTGCCAGCAGGATAGGTGAGAGTGGTAGGAAAAATCAGCAGTGACCACCATCACTAACGGGGCTTGTTTCAACCAGAGTGTGGATGTTGTGACAATAATGGAGAAAAGATTTGTCTTCTAATTTCAGCTCTGCCACTTTTGGATTGTGTGACTTTAAGAAAGCTTTTGCAAATCAGGACTGCATTTTCTGATCTTTTAAATGCAATAATAATACCTACCTAATAGCCTTGTTGTACAGCAAAACAGATTAGAGTCATTCTACTCTTGTAATTTTAGGATATGTAGCTTACGGACACTATGAGGCAAATGAGTTAAGACTAGGCATAGCTAGGTTTGTATCTTAACTTGCACCACTTGGCAACTGTGCGAACCTGCAGAATTTTTTCAGCTCCCTGACCCTCAGTCTCCTCATCTGCAATATGGAGTTGAAGCTACCTACCACATGGAATATAGAAATAAGACAGTCCATATAAGCAGCTGCTGTAGGATGCAGCACACAGATTCTAAATTCCTTTATTTCTCCTGCTAGAGCTGCCGTTATCCTTGGCTACTTGAAACTGGAGAACAAAAGGGAAAGAGATTGTCCCCAGTGGTGTACTTGTCTTCTGTCTCTCACTTAATAATAAAACAGTAACAACTAATGCTGCAGTCACCACTTCTAATATGATTGCTTTTACCACTACTGCTGGGGCTGCTATTCTGGTATTATTTATTGAGCACTAACTATGTAGCAATATGTGAAGGGTACTGTGATATGCACCTTACCTGCCTTATTGATTTTGATCTCAATATGCCTGCTTTCAATCAAGTTTTCATTGCATGGCCTTGAAAAATAGCTGTTCCATTCCAGCCGAGGGTTTTTGCAGGCCAGGGTTAATGTAAGAGGCCCTCATTAGTAAACCATAAACTCCAGAGGCTAGTGGAGAATAGGATTCGGTCCATGTGTTTTTTCTTTTTATCCAGCTCAGACCCAGGACTGACTGATGAGTTTCTCTTTGACTGATTTCACAGCTTGCCTTCACAGCTGTTCTGGGCTCTTAGTGTTTCACTGCAGCATTTTGCAGACAAGCATAAATCTCTAAATCTTCAGGTTTTGAATCAGGTAGAAAGAACAAAATCGTAGCATTGTTTTTCATGCTGTTAGTCATTCTCAATTGGTTCTTCTCCTTTTGTTCCAGTCATTCTAAATGCTGAAAACAACAGAAGCAAAAAAGCAATCACAAAGCCACATCCATGGATGTTATTAGTGGAAAGTAAAATAATATTTGTTTTTATTGCGTCGAACATGTGCTCATTCTAAACAAAAGAAATTGATGAACTAAAACAAATGAAATGTGCTTTCCTCAGCCCTGCTATACACAGATAAGCAAGGACAATTAATATAAAGGCTGCTATTTCTTTGTTCTAATTTTCTATCCCTGTTCCTAATTGGTACTCTCTAAGTTATCTGAGATTAGATAACCATTTAAGGTTCCCTTCTGGATTATTTTTGATGTTAGTGAAAGTTCATTACCTACAGGCTTTCTGAGGTAAATGAACCTCAAAGTATTAATATCCCTACAGAAAGTCAGAACTGGAAAGAACCATAGGTATAATTTTTCTGGACAACCATCTCATTTTACAAACAAGAAAACCACAAGCCTTCAAGATGTGTGTGCTTTGCGAGTTCAGAAAGGATCTTCTTTGTAACACAATACTTGCCTCTCTGTACATTTAGTCCTTTGAAATTACTTTTAAATTGTGTATGTTGAGTAAGAGGCTCCCTTTTGAGCTAAAAAAAAAAAAATCAGATTTTTCCAATAGCGTAGTAGAACAGCACTACTATTACCACATTCACCTTGGTTTTCCCAGCACCCTCTGGAGTGCTGAGGAAGGATGAGAAGTAGAGTGAAAGAGTTTGACTAAATATAATTGAGGAATGATCCTCTTTCCTCAACACAAAGGAGCTTTCAGAACCTTGTTGCTGTCCTACCTAGCTGATGATGATTTACTGGGCGTGTAATTTCCATGTCAGAAGCTGTCCTCAAGACAAAGGGCACAGATTGCTTTGGGGAGGTTTATTAATTCCTCTCTACTCTAGTTTTTACCCAGAAGCCAGAAAAATATGCTACCAGGTATGCTATCTGTCCAGGCTTAAAAACATTTTTTAATGAAAACTTTATCGGGAAAAATAAAGCAGTAAGACTCATGGGCTTGTTACCATGCTTGGTCTCCACCACGTTCCTCCCTGCTAGTTTCCAGCAGTTTTGGTCCTAGTTGCTTTCCTTCCAGTGTGGTGGCTTCTCCTGCTGCTGGTCTTATCTCTGACACAGACAGTGAAAGGCAACCCCCCTCAGTGCCCTTCCAAGAGTCTGAGCCACATGCTGACTCTTTCTTTACCTGGAGAAGTGAGATGTTTCTAGTGGCTGGCTGACCAGCCTCATACCTCAGTAGGTCATAGTCTAAAAGATTTCACCTCATCTGTGCCATACATCTTGGTAACGAGATTAAAATCTGGTGAGGCCCAGAGAGGGAGAGTGACTTGGCCGGTGGCTGCACCTGGCTCATAGCAGGGCCAGGATTAGGGTGGGAATCTCCTGTCACATCTTTCAGGTAAATTTTACACTGATTGAGGCACCTTAAAAAGGGGGAAGTAGAAAAAGTGGTTGTGCCCTGCGGCACTTTTGACCTGGATAAGCAGAACCAAACAGGAATGGGGCAAAAGCCTCAAGGCAAAATCTCTTACTCAAGACAGCATATCTTCATTAAGAACAAGAGATTTGGAGGAGGAAAGGCCTGTACTTGAGGCCAAGCTGTGCTGGTTACCTACCATGTGACTCTGAGAAAAATCGTTGAAGCCCTCTGAACCTTGTTGGTTTTCCAATCTGTAGATGAGAGCTATAATACCTACACCATGAGGTTATCTTGAAGAGCTAAATAAATATACAATGTAGATAAAGACCTAGAAAATAGGCCTTTAATAGCCACAGGCAAAGATGGTAATTATTACTATCAAGACTAGCTCTACCTCCTTCTCACCCTTATTTATCCTTTTAAAGTTTCTGGCAATCCTACCCGTCAGTCATCTTTTTGAGATGTTCATTAAGGATTAGTTTTTAGGAGCGCACAGCTTTAAATAGTTGGGTTTGGGCTTGGACTACAACATTTAATGATCATCTGTAGGACTTCAAGCAGCTCAATCTACTTTTGAAAAATTCAATTTTGGAACTTGCAAAATGGAAATAATAATATACATACAGCCTTGATAGAGATGGACCTATTTTGAAGATTAAGTTAGATTTAATGAGACTATAAATTTTAACAAAAGCAAGGACCCTTTCTTGTACAACATAGTGTTTCTTGCATCTGGCAATGTGCCTCACATATAATTAGTGCTCAATAAATAGTTGTCAAATGAAACAATAGTGAATGAATACAAACTTTTAATACAGTGTAATGCACATATTAAGTGGGAGCTGTGTCTGTCCCTCACCAGTTAAAATATATGAAGGGGAAACAGAAATGCAAGGCCATTTCATACTTTCTCATAATAAAAATCCATCTGGAATAGTTTATCAGACTACCAAGATATCTCCTTAAGTGGCTCTGACAGCTTTGTTCTTAATAAATAAATGCCAGAGAGATAAATTTCAGTGAAGGTAGAGGTAGAAGGGGTTAACAGTGGATCCCAGTGTCAACAGAAAAAAAGACCAAAGTCTGCAAAGTAATTTTAAAGAGATTTATTCTGAGCCAAATTTGAGGACCATGACCCGGGGCCACGCCCAAGAGGCCTTGAGCAAGTGGACTCACTGAGGTTGGGTTACAGTTTGGTTTTACACATTTCAGGGAGACAAGGGTTACAGGTGAAGTCATAAATCAATACGTGGGAGGCATACATTGGTTTGGCCCGAAAAAGTGGGCCATCTCGAAGCTTTACAGGTTATAGGTGGGTTAAAAGATTCTTTGGCCTATAATTGGTTAAAGACATGAAGCTTTGTCTAAAGGCTTGGAATGTTTTAACATAAGAAGCTCTTTATCAGAGATAAGCCACTGGACATATGTTTGTTGTATAAATTGAGGACCTGCAGGTTTGTCTTGCACACCCTTAGGCCTGCCAATGGGTTACAAAGGATGTCCCCAAGAAGGGAGGGGAGCATGATAAGGCATGTCTGACCTCCTTCCTCCGGGCAGGCAATTTAGTTTTAGGGTATTCTTTTGGCCATGAGGGGGTCCATTTAGTCAGCTGGTGGGGAGGTGAGCCTTAAAATTTTATTTTAGTTCACACCAGGCTCTTTTGTAGAGACCTCCAGACAGGAAGAGTCAATTCTGACATTGGGGAATGCTAGATGAGTAGGCAGGGAGGGATGATTTTAAAGGATGAAAGTTTGCATGTAAGAGATGACTATGAAAAAGGTAAAAAGGCTGAGATGATGAATACCTGGCCTTAAATCCTGCCTTGGACTTGGGCAAGCCACATCTTTTTGGTTTCAATTTCCTTATTTATAAAATAGAAATCACAGTATTTTGCAGGGTTATTATGAGGATTAAATGAGACAGTGAGTATAAAAGAGATTTATGAAACACTGAACCAAAATAAAGAGTTACGCCTTGAAGATGGAACTTTGCTTTCTCCACGGTTGTATTTAACTCAGAATCTTTATTGAGTCCAGATTGACCAAACCTAATTAGGTCTCCATCTCATCATATCGTTAGTATTCTCTAGCTTTTATGGGAAAAAACAGAGTTCATCTCGATTCAGTAAATACGTATAAGGTATATATGAAACAAAAATGAATTTCATACTTAGATTTGGGTCCCATCCCCAAGATATCTCATGGATATGTAAAAATTCCAAAATCTCAAGACATCTGAAATCCAAAACCCTTCTCTTGCTAAGCATTTCGGATAAGGAATACTCAACCTGCATATGCATGAAGGGGACAGATAAAATGCTCTGCTATGGTCCAGAAGGTCTCAGTCACAACACAACACAAAAGGGCTGATCTCATTGGTGCTGTGGCACCTATACAGGTGTGTCAGTAAGATCATCAGATTGAGAGACAAGAGACTTGAATTCTAGTCCTGATCTGATACTATCCTGCTTTATAACCTTAGGCCAGTATTATTCCTCTCAAGACATCGGTCTTCTTATTTATCAGCACAGAAGTTGGATTTAGATGAATATATTTCCACAGTCATTTCTCATTTCCACTCTCTTATGGCTTTTAATTTTTTCCCTAAAGTTGACAATTATCTAATTTTTTAATTCCCTTGCTATTTTTATATCCATTATTAATTTTTCTCAAGCTCTTCAAAAGACTCATAAAACCTCTTTCAGCGCTATGTATCACATTGTCAAACTCATCAGGTAACTTTATCTGGAATCATTTATCCTAAAGTTACAGTCTTGATTAGTTGCTGTCTCTGTCTCCCTCACAGCCTCTGTGAAGTTATACTAAATTGCAGTCCCACCAAAGTGTACAGGTGTTCCTTTATCTTGCAACCATGTCAGCATCTATTGTTTTTGGACTTTTTAATAAAAGCCATTTTCACTGGGGTAAGGTGATATCTCATTGTGATTTTAATTTGCATTTCCCTGATGATTAGTGACATTGAACAGTTTTTCATATGTTTATTGGCCATTCGTCTATCTTATTTTGAGATGCTTCTGTTCATGCCTTTTGCCCACATTTTAATGGTGGTGTTTCATTTTTGCTTACTGATTTGCTTGAATTCTTTGTAGATTCTAGTTATCAGTCCTTTATTGGATGTATAGTTCATGAATATTTTCTCCCATTCTGTAGGTTGTTTACTTGCTCTGTTAGTTATTTCCTTGCCTGTGCAGAACCTTTTTAATTTAATCAAGTCCCATTTATTTATTTTTGTTGTTGCCGTGATTGCCATTTGAGTCTTCTTCATAAATTCTTTACAATAGCTTTACAGTAATCTGTGTAATCAAGTAGTGTGAGTCCTCTGAGTTCTTATTTTCCAAGAATGTTTTTGTTATTCTAGGTTCTTTGCTTTTCCATAAAAATGCTTTTGTCTTCAATCTTTGTGTTTTTTGTATATTTTTCTTCTTCCTGTAAAGAAGAAGAAAAGACATTATGTAAATAATGTCTAGGACCTTCAAACAATGTTGACCACTAGGGGTGAGGACAGACAATACTTGCTTTGCTCCTGCTCATAGGAAGGTAGTGTTCAATATTTTACTATTAAGTGTTATATAGGTGTGATGTTCCTTGTAGGTTTTTCATAGTTGTCCTTTATGCTATTAAGGAACTTTTCTTATATTTTTAGTTTTCTGAGAGCTTTTTTCATAAATTGGTATTGAATTTGTAAAATAACTTTTTTTGTGATGATCATGTTGTTCTTTATTCTGTTAATATGGTGAATTTCACAGATTAATTTTCAAATGTTATGGCAAACTTGCATTCCTAGGATAAATTCCATTTTGTCATGATGTATCATTCTTTTTAAAAATTGCTGTAATCAATTTGCTATTTTAATAAACACTTTTTTGATCTATATTCTTGAAAGATGTGTGTCTTCAATTATGTCTATATGAGGCAATTGCTTTATAAGTAATGTTTTATCAGTGTCTTTATAATCAATAAACTAAGGTTTTGCTGGTTTCATAAAATGAGTAAAATACTTCTCATTTCCTTTATTTTCTGAGAGGGTTTATATACATCTGGGAGTTTGTTTCTTCTTGAAATGTTTGATAGGATTCTGGTACTAGAATTTTCTTCGAGGTATTTGAAATCTTTGCTAGGATTTTGGTATTAGAATTTTCTTTGGGGGAAAATTTTGCTTGTTAATTCTATTTCTTTCACAGAAACAGGAATATTCAGAGTATATTTTCTTCTTGTGTTAATTTTAGTATGTGTTTTTTTCAAAGAATTAATTAATTTCATTTAACAGGTCAAATGTGCTTATAATATTTGTTGTTATCTTTTAAATGTCATTATAATCTCTAGTAAGATACTTTCTTTTATTTCTGATATTGCTAATTTGTGTTGTTCTCATTTTTTTTTACTTGATCAGTCTCGATATGGATGTATCAATTTTATTAACCTCTTAAGGAGCCATTGGCTTTTTGCTATGCTTATTATTTTATTGGCTACTTTAAGAACTATAATGTACATCCTTAATTTATCACAGCATATTTAGAATTAAGAATTCATGAAAAATGCAGGGATCTTTCAATAAGTTCGTTTACTTCATGCCTTTTTGTCATGTATTTTATTTCTGCATATGTTATTAACCCCACAATAAAATGTTATTAAGTAGTCAGTTGTCTATTGAAGAACAAATGTCTATTAAAGAACAAAGAAGAAAAAAATGTATATAGCCTTTTGTAGGTATTGACACATTTACCATTTAATTATTTCTATTTCCTTTTGTGGTTCCAATTTTTTTATATGGTATCATTCTCATTCTGTCTGAAGAGCTTCCTATATCATTTCTCATAGTACAAGTCTGCTGCAAAGAATTATCTCAGCTTTTATTATCTGAATGTATTTTTAATTTGCCTTCGTCTTTGAAAAATATTTTGGCTAAATATAGAATTCTGAGTTGTAGTGGGTTAAGTAGTATCCCCTTAAAATTCATGTTAATTGGAACCTCAGAATGTGACTTTATTTGGAAGTAATTTCTTTGCAGATATAATTGGGGATCTTGAGATGAACTCATCCTGAATTTAAGATGGGCCCCAAATGCAATGACTGGGTCTTTATCAGAAAAGAAGGGGACACAGAGAAACACACAGAGGAGAATACCAGTGAAGACAGAGCAGAAATTGGAGTGATGTGTCTACAAACAAAGGAAAGCGAAGGATTGTTTGCAATCACCAGAAGATAGGAGAGAGCCTTGGAATAGCTTCTCCCTCACAGTCTCTGAAAGGAACCAACCCTGCTAACACCTTGGTTTGAAACTTATGCTTCCAGAACTACTGTGGAAGAATAAATATTTGTTGCATGAAGCCACTCAGT
This sequence comes from Avahi laniger, assembly GCA_963575035.1. Lineage (NCBI taxonomy): Eukaryota > Metazoa > Chordata > Mammalia > Primates > Indriidae > Avahi > Avahi laniger. The sequence continues at coordinate 2,719 of CAUYSK010041596.1, read as the reverse complement.
TTGTAGTAATTTGTTATGGTAGCCCTAGGAAACTAATACATTAGAGAGGTTTAGAGAGGTTTTTTTTTGTTTTTTGTTTTTTGTTTTTTTCCCTCTGAGCACTTTTAAGATGTTAACTCTTTTTCTTTTGATTTTCATTGTTTATGATAAAAAGTCACAATTTACATCATAGTTCTTCTGTATACAATGTGTCATTTTCCTTCAGCTGCTTTTAAGATTTTTCTCTTTAGGCTTGGTTTTCAGCAGTTTGCCTCTGATATTCCAGCATTTTTTTTCTTTATTTTTTGTATTTATATTACTAGGTATTTTCCAAGCTTCCTGGTTCTGTAGGTTTATAATTTTTTACTAAGTTTAAGGGGAAATTCAGGAATTATTTCCTTAAAGAATTTTTTTTTTTCTGAACTGTTCTCCCTCATTGTTTTTACAATGTTAGATTACTTTCTTTCTTTCTTTCTTTCTTTTTTTTTTTTTTTTTTTTTTGAAAAGGTTCTCACTGGTCACCCAGGCTGGAGTGCATAGCTCGCTGAATCCTCAAACATCTGGGCTGGAGCAATCCTCCTGCTTTAGCTTCCCAAGTAGGTGGGACTGCAGGCTCTCGCTATCCATCCTGCCTATTTATTTATTTGTTTACTTATGTAGAGATGAGGTCTTGCTATGTTGCCTGGGCTGGTGTTGAACTCCTGGCCTCAAGCGATCCTCCCACTTTAGCCTTCCAAAGTGCTGGGATTACAGGAATGAGCCACCACACCCAGACTAGACTACTTTCTATGCTTCATATGTCGCTGAGGACTTTTTGTTTATTTCTTTCTTTCTTCTAGATTGGATAACTCACTATTGATCTGCTTTGAAATTCCTGAGCCTTTATTTTGCAATACCCACTCTGCTATTAATCCCAACCTATGAATTTTTCTTGTCAAAGTTATGATTTTTAGTTCTAAAGTTCCCATTTGGTTCTTTTTAAATTTAAATTTCTATTTTTTTGCTGAATTTCTCCATATGTTCTCTCATTAACCTCTTTTAAATCTTTGAACATATTTATAACAGGTTGTTTTATTTTCTGCTAATTCTAATAACTGCATCATCTTGATATCTGTTTCTATTGACTTTTTTATTTTTTGCGTGATTATGGATCTCATTTGCCTGCTTTTAATATCTGGCAAATTTTTATTTTGTCTTGGACATTGTTAATGATACATTGTAAGTGTACTGAATTATATTCTCTGTTTTTAAAAAGTGTTGATTATTTTTTCTTTTTGGATCACAGTTAAATAACGAAGCACTTATCGCTCATGTTAGGCTTGGATTTATTCTTTGAGAGGCTCTATTTTAATTTTTAGTCCCAGGGAAGATCACTTAAGATAGGGTGTGGGATATATATATATTTTTTTTTCAATTTAAATTTCTTTCTTTTTTTTTTATTTCAGCATAATATGGGGGTACAGATGTTTAGGTTACGTGTGGTGCCCTTGCCTTCCCTATCCTCTTCAGTACAAGTTTCAAATATGTCCATCCTATTGCGTGGTGTGCATTGCACTCTTTGTGTATGCATATACCCATCTCCTCTTCCCTCCCCCCTCCCCCCTGCCCAACATCCAATAGATGTTATTCTTACATATGCACTTATGTGTTGATCAGTTAATACCAATTTGATGGTGAGTACACGTGGTGCTTGTTTTTCTATTCTTGGGACACCTCGCTTAGTAGAATGTATTCCAGCCCTTTCCAGGAGTATATAAGAGGTACTATATCACCATTGTTTCTTAAAGCTGAATAGTACTCCATGGTATACATATACCACAGTTTCTTAATCCACTCATGTATTGATGGATACTTGGGTTGTTTCCACATCTTTGCAATTGTGAATTGTGCTGCTATGAACATTCGAGTGCAGGTGTCTTTTTCATAGAGCGACTTTTGTTATTTTGGGTAGATGCCCAGTAATGGGATTGCTGGATCAAATGGTACTTCTACTTGTATCTCCATATTGCTTTCCACAGAGGTTGCACTAGTTTGCAGTCCCACCAACACTGCACGAGTGTTCCTATCTCTCCGCATCCACGCCAACATTTATTGTTTTGGGACATTTTGATAAAGGCCAGTCTCATTGGAGATAAGTGATATCTCATTGTGGTTTTAATTTACATTTCTCTGATGATTAGAGATGTTGAGCATTTTTTCATATGTTTTTGGGCCATTATTCTGTCTTCTTTTGAAAAGTTTCTGTTCATGTCCTTTGTCCACTTTTTGATAGGATCGTTTGACTTTTTCTTGTTGATTTTCCCGAGTTCTAAGTAGATTCTGGTTATCAGCCCTTTATCGGATTTGTAGCATGCAAAAATTTTCTCCCATTCTGTAGGTTGTCTGTTTGCTATTGTGACAGTTTCTTTGGCTGTGCAGAAGCTTTTTAATTTGATCAGGTCCCATTTATTTATTTTCGTTGTTGCTGTGATTGTCTTTGGGGTCTTCTTCATAAATTCTTTGCCTAGGCCAATGTCTAGAAGAGTATTTCCAATATCTTCTTCTAGAATTCTAATAGTTTCACTCCTTAGCTTTAAATCTGTTACCCAGCGTGAGTTGATTTTTGTGAGAGGTGAAAGGTGTGGGTCCTGGTTCAGTCTTCTACATGTGGCTATCCAGTTTTCCCAGCACCATTTATTGAATAAGGATTCTTTTCCCCATTGTATGTTTTTGTCTGCTTTGTCAAAGATTAGGTGGCTAT
>CAUYSK010041594.1:0-25668 GCA_963575035.1 Avahi laniger | reverse complement strand
ATTTATTTAACAACAAGAACAACAAATGTCCTAAGAACACACAGCATAAACAGAAACAGACAAAAATACCAACCCTTAGGCCGGGTATGGTGGCTCACGCCTGTAATCCTAGCACTCTGGGAGGCCGAGGCAGGCGGATTGCTTGAGCTCAGGAGTTCGAAACCAGCCTGAGCAAGAGCGAGACCCTGTCTCTACTAAAAAAAATAGAAAGAAATTATCTGGACAACTAAAAATATATAAAAAAAATTAGCCGGGCATGGTGGCGCATACCTGTAGTCCCAGCTACTCTGAAGGCTGAGGCAGTAGGATCGCTTGAGCCCAGGAGTTTGAGGTTGCTGTGAGCTAGGCTGATGCCATGGCACTCACTCTAGCCAGGGAAACAGAGTGAGACTCTGTCTCAAAAAAAAAAAAATCAACCCTTATGTAGCCCGTACTCTAGTAGAAATAGAAATAAACCTGCCACTACCACAAAAAACAACAAAATAAACTGTATTAATATGTTAAATGGTGAAAATGCTATAGAAGAAAAAATAATAAAATGAAGGTGAAGGAAAGCACTGGAACTGTGGAATGTTGTAAGATCATTTGCCTTTAATAAGTTTCAGAATACTTTAGCAAATAAATTGATAATAATCCACAATAAAGAAAGAGAAAAAAATTAATTCTCTATCAAACCAACAAATAATGAAAATTAGCTAAACATTTATTTTTTCTCTTTTCCCCCTAATGGGAGGAACAGAAAAAATGAAAACCAATAATTATACATGTCTAGAACTGACTAGGAATCATATAACTCTCAAATGATTAAAGAAAGCTAGGATTGATTTTTAATAAATGGGATTTTAAAGTACTAATAATCTTGATCTTGAAACTCTTATGAGGCATGTGGATTATTACCCACATCTCCTTTCTCCTGTAGGCCACTTTTTGTTTTAGAAGATGGGTAAAAGGGGCCATTTTCAGATAAGTTCTCATTTTCTGCCATAAAATATTTAGAGTTACAGGTTAAGGTCATCTAAAACTTCTGATATATCAAATATATTTAGAAAGGAGAAAATCAATAACTCAAGAATTGAATTACTCCCTACTTATGATAAGTAACTTAAACATTACAGTTAATATTTAAATAATTACCCTCCATTTAGAATGTTTGAATCTTTATATTTCTGTGTTGGTTACTTGCAAAGTAACTCAATTTGTTGCCTTACTATATACATTGCTTACCAATTCAAAGTTGGGTGTTCAGATTATTTACTTAGTCTGACCAATGTATTATTATTTTGCCTTCTTCTCTGTCTCTAACAGGCACTTGAATGAGAGAAAGAAGGTTCATAATTTTAACTCTGTGTGTGTGTGTGTGTGTGTGTGTGTGTGTGTATCTTGGCTTTATCTTAAACTTTCCTCCAACCTATATCTCCAGATAAAACATTCAAAATTTTGGATAGAGTTCAACTCCCATCTTTTCTTGCTTCATTATCTCTCTAGAATCTAATCAGTCAGCAAATTCTACCAATGGATTCTTCTTCCCATCCCTTTTGCATTACTGATTTTATACCCTTTGCTCTCCTGACTGTATAATTTTGCTCATGACATTTTCTTTTCCAAGATATCTTCTTTTCTTTTTGCACAAAATAGTGTCATGCATACTTTTACTCAATGTTTGTCTCAAATATTAGATCTTCAAGAAGCTGTCCTTTGCTAACTGTTGTCCCCTAAAGTCCCTTTTTTATTTTATGTACACTTGTGTTTGTTGCCTCATGACTGATCAGCATGGCTCATATTGTTTTGTTCTAATTCAATACTTTTTTATTGATTTGAATCTTGGCAAATTCAAATTTAAATAAATATAATAAAAATCACAATATACTAAAATATAAAATATAATAAAAATCACAGCTGGGCATGCTGTTACTTCCCACAGTAGGAAAATGAAGCTCTAGAATTCTTCCCATCCTCTGTGATGAGTGGGCACTGGGAGGCAGCTATTTTTGCAGGGGTCAAAAGCCAATCTAGCAACCCCAAATTTAATCACCTTATAAGACTCAATTCATATGTCTCCTCCTCCAGGATGTATCTCCACAGCTGAGTTAATTTTAGATTTCTCAGTGCTCCTAAAATATACTGTACATCCACCTAAATTGTTTTATATGTATCTCTTCAGACATTTGCCTTCTCTTTCAAATTGTGAACTCCTTATTTAAATTTGTTCCAATAATTTAAATATTGACAGGCACATAGTGTTTACCAATTAATTGGCTATTGAATTAAGTTCCATTGAATTACATCAAAAACAAAGATATAATTGGCAAGATTGTTACCTTGGTGCTAAGCCCAAAAATCTTGAGTCAGGATTCTTTAAATCTTTCTGCCTGATATCAGCTTGAGATGGGGCTGAGTTTAGAGTCAGTTGTTTCCCATTGTAGGAAAGGGGTCATTTTAGAGCAGATCTCAAAAAAATATGAAAATGAAGCCATGAAGTTGGGAAAAAAATATTAAAAGTAAAGGAAGAGAAAAAGTAGTTCATAATGTCCCAAAGAGGAGAAGACATGTGGAAAGACGCTGAGTCACACAGATGATATAACCCTACAGATTTCTGCTGAGCTACTGTGGGATCACACCCAGTGCTAGGAGGACTGGCTTTGAGGCAGTCTGGGTTCCCATGGTTTTTTATTGTCCTTATTCCAGCACATATCCTTAAAATAAACCCACACCTGCATTTAACAAACTCCCCAACTGAAACTTATGCATATCATACTTTGAGAACCATTACCTGAAGATATTATCCATAGCACTTAATAAAGAGTAAACAGTAAAAGTTCAGAGGCAGCCAAAGAAGCACTCACCCGCTGGGTTGCAAGGAGCACCCAGGATGACTCAGTAACTGTGAGACTCTGACTGCAGACTGCCAGTTTAGATTCCTGAAAGGTAGAGAAATAGATCTTTCGTGTTTCTAGGGCTCCAGATTTGGGACATAAGAAGTAGATGAGATTTCGAGAGCAGGTTTGCTTCACTTACTGCAACATGAGCCAAGAGTATCCACACAATGGAATGCAATATGGAATGCAGTGTAAAGCCCCCAGGTCGGGGTCAGCTGAAAGATGCAAGCCAAGCCAACAGAAATCCCCAGTGCCTAGGGAGATTGTTAACAATCGAGTGTCTTCTCAATGAGGTTTTTGCCTTTCTTCTCATTGATTCTATAAACCACAGGATAGGTGATGAGCGCCATAAAAAGGATCACAACTGTTCTACCTCCAATGTGTGCCTACTAATATTATGCATGATTGTAGGAATCAACTAAACTGCCATGGGCATTCAAAAACAGTCATCTCTCCCTCGTCCTTCTCCTTGTCCCATTCCTGAAAGCAAGGACAGAAGAAAGGGAAGTTTGAAAGAAGCAGACCAAGTTCGTGCACCCCACAATGCAAACTACTGGAGTCTTACTCAGCCTGGATGAAGAGCATGAGGGGAAGAGAAGATCATTAAGTCAAACAAGAGTCTATGTTTTCATATATGTAGATAGAATCTCAGTGACTGGATCAGACTGTTTTAATAACCTAAACTGAATAACAACTTGTGGAATCAGACTGAAATATCAAAAGGTGATCTTGATGTCCAGCAAAAATGAATGGTAACAGAGCAGAGTGAGTAACAATGATAGAAAAAATAAAGCCATTTTATGTTTATGATTGAATGAGATGAAACTACTTACAGAATATAGCAGAAAATGTACAGAAGCAAAGCATAAATGAAGTGGTTTCATTATCAGCCTTAAAAGCTGACTCGATCTATATCGGCTATCCTTAATGACACCAATATGATGGAGAGACGCTGTATCTCTAAGGATACCAACAATTTCCAAGTGATTCTAAGCCTCCAATTAAACACAGCCCTTACATCAATTCCCCTCAGGATTGCAGAGCTTGGTGTACCTTTCACTCTAATTAAGAAGTGAATACCAGGAAATTAGAATGCCTGAAAACACATGGTGAATTCTGCTGAGCTTTTAGAATTGGAATGTGGTGGGTGAATTGGATCTTCTGTAACATTTGCTTATGCTTTGGAAAGCACAATGTCTTAAAGATGCTTATTCTCTGATTGTTACATTGACAAAGGTGAATCACAATGTTGAGAGATAATAGGTGGCTTTAAATGAGCCATAAACCAAGTCTATTGACCAAAACTAATTACTCGGCACCAATGGATGCATTTGATAACTGAGTACTCATTTAGTGCAACACAGAAAATTAGAATTATGTGGTTATGCCTTCAATTAGCGTAAAACTTAATCACGGTTTTCTGTTTAAAAATCTGATGCCTATGAGAAACTCCCTAAAGAGTTTCAAACACAAGATTCGAAATTATTGTTGTGAAGGTATAGTCTTTTAACTCCCGAAAGGATCTGTCCGAATTAATTCCAATTCCATGAGTTTATTTCCTCCCCAGTTTTATTGAGGTATAATTGACAAATAAAAATTGTATATATTTAAGGTGTACGATGTGATTTTCTGAAATACATATACAGTGTGAAATGGTTACCATTATCAAGCTAATTAACTTATTCATAACATCACATAGTTACATTTGTTGTATATGTTGAGAAGACTTAAGATGCACTCTCATAGCAAATTTCAAATATATAATACAGTATTATTAACTATAGTCACCATGGTGTCCATTAGGTCTCCAGAAATTATTCATCCTGCATAACCGAAACTTTGTATCCTGACACTTCCATTTCTTGTCATATTATGTAAATCTTTTGCCTTTTACATGAGGTTTTTTTTAAAGAGGTAATGTGGTTAAATATAAGGAAAAAATGAAAATGAAGCACTGAAATACTAGAGTATATATATGTGGATTCTCTTGTTGCAGGGAGGAATAAATTTTGCATTTTGAGATGAAGCGAAACCTTTGGTAGCATCTTCTGAAATATTCATTATTTAATATTAGATGACAAAGGGGTTTAGTATAAATTTAAGAGAGCCTCTATAATTCTAATGGCTAACCATGTAATTCTTTGGGCACAAATTCTTTTTTCATAATCAGTATTATGAGAATGTAAAAGCAAATGTGCCACCATCACTGGAAATTACAAGTGCCAAATTATTAAGTGCATTAACAATTTTAGGCTACTGGAGTTTCACTTAATGCACTAGAGTAGCAATTTACTAAATGGACTCAAGTGGCCCAAAAGATCTAATGCACCCCACAAAAGTAAGCACTCAATCATTTCCTTCCATATGGATCATCTGTATATTCAAGAAGAATAGGATTGTGAAAGTGAAAAATTATTATTAAGAAATGAAAAGGGGAAAAATATACCATAACATAGGCAATTTAGAAGTTGTATTTTCCCGGGAAATCAGAGATTTTAAAGGGCTTCTTTCTAGAACATTAAATTCACGAAGTTTGATGTGACAAATTGTAGTTGACAAAGTTAGCCCTTTTTAAATATTTAAGATTCAAAGTAGGAAGAACTATCTTTAAAACTTACTGCAAATTCTAAACACTGTAATGTGAAGTTGTTCAAAGGAAAAAGGAAAAAACAACCACAATGTTTGGTAGAGAGATAAACATTCAAGGTTATCCAATTAACAAGCAAAAATATGTTTGAACTTAGAAACCTAATGCTGTTAACTTAAGTAAGGACATGCAGAACACAAAGGTATAAATATACTATATGTATTGAATACTTAAAGAAATTTTGATTAATTGGTTTCCTTTAATTTCATATTTCAACTGAGGTTTCTTAATAACATCATATATAATCTCCCTTGGGTTTTCTTTTTTAACTGAAAGTAAGTTTATCTAAGAATTATTGATTCTGAATATGGCAATGAGATATGTTTATCCCAGTCTACTTTAGAATGTCATTAAATTGATGATTATTAATGAATAAACTTAATAATCAAGTCTCTGGCATAAATATTCCTCAGTTATAGATATAAAAGTTCATTACATATTCAGTGAAATCCAAAATTATTTTGAAACATATTTTGTAGATACTTCATTTCACAGTCTAAAAAATTATTTTCTTGTTTAGGTTTTGGCTAGTCACTATCGATCACAGGAACAGGTTATTTCAGGTGTGCAGGGTAGAATTAAGAACATATGTGGATATAAGAGACCCTGAGTTTTATAATATCTATGAGGACGAACTTTTATGCGACTGGAGAGTAGAATTCTTTCTGGATTCAAGGCTTTGGTGAGCCACAGAACTTTAATAATGTACATGATAATGCTTCCCATTTATAGTGTCTCAACAGTTCTCTTAGTGTCTATTTCCATCTGGATCTATTTGTGTCTCTTTCTGTTACCAATTGGCTCTCTTATTCATGCAACAAATATTTACTAAATGTCTGCATGTGCCAGACTCTGTTGTTGGCACTTGGAAAACATCAGTGAACAAAACAAATAAATATACAAACTTCTTGAATGTTTATTTTAGTTGTCAAGAGAGCAACACTAAAAAATAATTTTAAAAGTAAGTGTAATATGTTTGACAGTGATATATGTTATGAGGGAAAAAAAGAAAAATGCAAGAAAAAGCAATTGTAATTTAGAACTGTAATTTTAAATTTTAAAATTTAAAAGAGATAGTAATTTTAATCAGAAATTCCTACTGATCAGCTGAAATTTGAGTAGAGACTTGAAAGAGGTAAAAAAGTTTATTCCATGAATGTCTGCAGGAAGAATGATCCAGAAAGAGGAAACAGAGCAAAGGTCGGAGGTGAGAGTGTACCTGGCATGTTTCAAGAACCATAAGGTAACCTCTGTTGGCTAGAGGGTATTGAACAGGGACATTAGTAGGAGATGATCTCAGAGAGAGTACGGGGAAGGCAGAGGAGGCAGGGACTGATGTATTTCACTCTCAGTGAAATATAAAGATTTTGGAGAGTTTTGAAGAGAATACGATCTACCGTATTTTAAATGAATCACACTGTCCTACTGAGAACAGACTGTAGGAAGCAAATGTGAAAGCAGAGAATCAAAACAGAAGGATACAACTGTAGAAATCCAGGTAAAAGATGGTGGTGACCAAAATTACTGGAAATAGTATCAGGTGGTTGAATTGTTATGTATTTTGAAGATAGTGGCAATATTTCCTGGTGGATTGGATGGCTGGTATTGAGAGTACGCTAACAATCAAGGAAGACACCTGGAAAACTGGAAGAACAGACTTGCTACCAAGATGAGAATGGATACAGGTAGAACAATTTGGGGGATGAGGTGATTTAAGTTCAAGGGTACTTTTTTCTTTTTTTTTGTTTTGTCTTGTAGACATATTTTTTGAAGACTGAAGATATGAGTCTAAAGTTTGAGAGAGAATTTTGTGAAACTTTTTAGCTTCATTTGTCTAAGAACATAGGTAGTTCTTTGATGAGTTTGGTCAGGATCCATATATGCTTCATTAAATCTATATATTTAATATATTTATATGTAGATATAGCATATAGACATACAGATATATAGACCTATCTGTACCTCTCTTGCCTAACATGGTGCTTTGAAGCACTCACAAGGAAATCGAATGCTTGAGTAAAATGAAATGAGTGAGACAAACTGAATGTTACACTATCATTTCTGAGGCCTCAATTTTTCTATCTTTTAAAAGAGCATGACGTGGTACTTACTTCACAACACACTTGGAAGGATGACAGAGGTATAAGTATTGTAGATACACAAGGTACTATTAGACTTGCTTATGGACATTTATGGATTGTGTTGTACTGAATTATGATCAGACTGTGCTCCAGTATTATTTTAGCATGACCGCTGCCTGCCACCCACTGACACATTCTTGCCGTCATTCCCAAGTCCACATTCCGAGAGTCAGGGAGATTGGCATAGCCTCTTCCAAGGTTTACACCAGAGCCTGCCGCAGGAGTCAGTCTCTCATATATACATTTTTTTTTTTTTTTTTTTGCTAACAAACCAAAATTTTCTCAGTTCCATTTTCATAACCGTGGAATTAAGAACACAATATGTGCTAGTTATATGTTAAAATCACAGTGATAGTAATAATAACAGCTATCATTTACTGAAGTTTTCTATGTGTCTGGAACCACACTAAGTGTTTTACGTGCAGTGACTCATTTACAATGTTCTCACATAGCTGTGACTCAGAAGTCTTCGGTCTTGTGTACTGTGGGCTAATTGTGATAAGAGTTTTATATATATTAAATGTGAGCCAAGCAGGACAATACGGGAGCAAAAAAGCACAGTGTTTTAGCCTGCCTAGGCTAACATAACTGTCTACCTACTCTCTCCTAGACCTTCTCCAAGTTTTCACTTTGCTTTATAAGTAAAGATACAAGCAGCTGTAAGGTTCCCAAATATGCCTGACCCTAACCCCCTTTACTGGAACGGCTATGTGAGACCAGAGAAAGAAGCGTTTCAAAACAGAAGACGAAGCAGAGTAAGATATCCCAAGGGAGGACATGGCAAAAGGACCAAAAAAGGAAATATGATGAAAAATCCTAAAAGGGGACAAAGGAATAACAGCTGGAAGAGATGTCTCACGGAGGCCTTCACCTACACCCCATGAGAAAACTAGAAAGCAATAAAATTATTTATTTTCCTTGAAAAGCTGCGCAGCTGAGCATTAAGACCCAGTTAGTTCTCCTCCCCCTTAATCAGTGGCAAAACTCCTCTTCCAGAGCTGACTGGCAGCGGGATCTGGGATCGTGGTATCGGGATCGTCGTGGCAGAGCCGGGGGCAGGAGCGGCAGGAGAGGACCTTTTCCTTGGGCATGAGACGTCCTGCATACTTACTGTACCTGAACAGGATCCCTTCGTAAAGGATTTGTCCGATAAACCTATTGTAACAGAAGGACTGACTCCATTTTTTTCCCCCTTGGGATTTTAGCAATTTTAATTGCCAAACTCTAGAAACATACGAATGAATCTTTGGAACCCAGGCAAAATCTAGTGATTCAGGAAGTTTCTCTGCTGGGCATTGATTAGTGGAGCAGGCAGTGAGGTCAGGGCCTTGCAAGAACCCTGGCTGAGCTTCTCGAACTTATTCCATTGTTGCCTTTTTTTTTTTTAATGTTAAACAGCAGACAACTTTCAATTCTCCCCTCTCCCTCCTCTCTTCTTGCCTCACATTTGGACAAGCCAATAAGAAAGCTTTATACTCCCTCCTGTGGCACTGGCAGGAAATTAAAATCACATAGTCCTTTGACTTCCAGAGGAAACCCTCACATCCGCCCCAGTCCTAACCCCAATAAAAGCCAACGCTAGTGATTTCTCTTTGTTATTTAAGTCATTTTTCGACATGCATGGGAGCCTTCCCTGCTTCACGCAAAAGCTTCATTGTGTTGGTTATAAATCTGTTGACATTTTTTGGGTGTGTGTGTATAGTGTCATCAGTCTTGAAATCCTAACCAATTTTGGATGAGGGTCCATCTCTCCTCTGTTGTGAGGGGTGAACACAACACCTATGATCAATCTGGGGCATATTCAAGTACCTCACATTTGTGAGTCACTTTCCCTTTCATTTCAGATAAATTAGGCATATAGGTCATTATGAATATCTCTGATGCTTCCCCAGACCACTGAAAATGATCAGAGAATTATTTTGATTATGTTTAACAACTGTACTCTATCCTATTGGAAGCTATTTTCTACACTTTGGCCAATCTCAGATTATTTTTGGTAATGTTATCAAGCCATATTCTTTAGAGAGGACTACAAAATGTGCTAAACAATAGAAAACTAGCAATACAAACTGCTCCCAAATATATGTCCTTCTTTTAAAGGTTATTTTAACAGTTTACTCCCAATATTAACGTCATAAGACATTTGCAAAATCATTTTCTTTCATCCATTTTCTTCTCAATCTACTGAAATAGAAGACATAACAGAAAGATTTCTTGGATTCCTTGTTAGAACCTAAGTTTGTGTTTGTCTGTCTGTTTTCTTTTCCACAGCAGCTGAAGAATAAGACAATTTCCATGAAAACCGATGTCCCTTCAACATCTTCCAACCTAGAACAGTCCAGTCTTCAATTATCCCATGCATTTCAACATTCCAGATTTTCCAGGAGAAAGTAGAATACATAAGAATACTCTATAAACACAGTATTCACAACCGTTAAAAAAAAAAAAAATCATAGTCACATATGTAACAGTCAATACCACTTACCTCATAATTGATTGAAAAACTTTATAACAACATACAAATGTAAAATATTTTGTTATTAATAGTAAGGATTTACTTAATTATAAACTATTCACTATCTGGAAATTGAAAGAAAAACCTGAAGTATCTGTTCTGCCAAAAGACTCAGACTAGCAAAAATAAATTAAGCAAGCTAATGGCTTATATATTTGAAAATACCACTGTAGAATCATTTTGGAGTTCCATATATATAATAGTTAACAAGTACTTTACAACGCGAGTCAACTCTGTTTTAGGAAATGCCGGATTTTTTTTCTTTTTTTTATTGCCTTCAAAAATTGATAATGTTCAATTTTAAAAGGCAAGCTCATTATTCAAAATTTCTCCATTTATGATACTATGATACAATAAATACTTCTTTTCCAGTAGTTGTCATTTTTCATAAACCACTGTAGCCACATTTTTAAATCCATGCCTGTGGTAAAATAAGAAATACATATATTTAGATTTTGTCCTTGTTTACTGGCAGATAGCTCTGAAAACGTTTAGAATCTCTTGAGTGATAAGTGTCTTCTTATGCTAATGAGATGACTCTTGACTGAGGAGCTCCTTAGATAGTTTCAGGATGGAGTCCTATCACCAGAAAGACCAAGTCTTGATTAGAAGCTTGGAAATTTCAGCCCCATTCAACAACCACCAAGAAGAGGAGAGAGGCTGGAGATTGAGTCAATCATTAATGGCCACTGATTTAATCAGTCGTGCTTATGTAGTGTGACCTCCATAAAAACCCCTAAAGAAGGGTGGTTGGAGAATTTTGGAGTTGCTGAACACAGCCACATGCTGGGATTGTGGCACACTTAAACTCTGTGGGACAAGTGCCCTGGTGCTCAGGATCCTTCCAGACCTATGTACCTCTTAATCTGGGTATTCATTTTATCCTTTATAATAAACCAATAATAGTGAATAAGCAGTCTTCCTGAGTTCTTTAATCCCTTCTGCATATTATGAAATCTGAAGGAGGAAGTTGTAGGAACCCCCACCACTGCATAACCAAGCCAGAGAGAAGTGCAGGCATGCAATACTTGCAACTGGTATCTGTAGTGAGGGCAGTCTTGTGCGACTAAGCCCCTAAACCTGTGGAATCTGACACTAACTCTGAGTAGCTAATGTCAGAATTGAATCGGTGTCCAGAGAATCGGAGAATGTGTTGTTGGTTTGGATAAACCACACACATTTGATGTCAGAATTCTCAGAGTAAAAACAGATAATAATGCCACAGAATATGGTACAATAATTCAATAATTTTATCATTTATATTATTGTCAATTGTATGTAATTGTATGAAATATAATTTTATTAATAATAATGAAAAGCATAATTTTCATTCAAAAATATGTATTGAGGATGTATTATGTTCTGGCATTAATGTAAGATCTCGATATAAAATAGTTGCGAAGAAGATGCCTGGAAAGCCTGTGGGGAGGCAGACATTTATCACTCGAGCAAAAAAGGAAAAATAGGAATTATATTAGGAACACGTAATTTGGTTGGACGGTCATAAGTGGAGGTGTCTTTGACTAAATGTTAGTCAAGGTGAGATATGTTAAATGAATAAACAAACGGAGCCATTCCAGGGGGGGAAATAGCACATACAAACCCCTTGAGCACGACAGGATGTGGTAAATTTGAGAAAGTCAAAGAACTGCAGCCTGAAGGGGAGGGTGGCCTCACCAGGCCACTCTTGCAGTCCCTTAACCCACTAAACGATTGGAAATTATAAAATGGCTTTATCCAGGAAAGTGACATAATCAGATTCACAAAATAATTTCATAAACATCATTCTTCCGTCAGGATGCAAATGCTTATGAATAATAGGAAACCTAAATAAAGCTGGTTCATATTATTGGAAAGGAAGAGATAGAATGTGCTTCTGATTTAATTTGATTCAGTGGCCTAAATGGTCAGTAAAGAATCCCATTTCCTTTCTCTTCTTCACTAATATAGTCCATGATTCACCCTTGCAAAAAACTCCTTTCCCTCATGATAACCAAATGACTGCAGCACTTCAAGGCTTCATATCACATACACCATCCAAAAGAAAAGAAGAGCTATTCTTACAGAATATCAAATAAGATCTCTGAAAGTCATCCTATTTATTATGTGTAAATCATATATCCACCTCAGAAATGCCCACTGAAGCTAGAAGGATGAAATCTACTGAATGTCTTAAGCCAGCAAGTCCAGCCTTATAGGTTATGGTGGGATCAGTTTCTTCTGAAGTGGGTGGAGGAGAGATGGACAACAGAAAAAAATCAGGAATTTAGTAACAGCGAAGGAGGCAGTGGATACTGAGTAACATACCACACTGCATATCAGTGCATTTGATAATCACAACACTCTGAGGTGATGTCTACGTAAGAATATTATATAAGGTTTTATTTCTAGTATTTTCTTTTAGTAGTATTTCTAAAACATGACATTGCATTCTCCAGTGATAAAGACTTATATCTTTAGTATTAAATTGAATGATAAAAACTGAAATTTAGAGAACATGGGTTATCCCTAACTTTCGGACAATTTTATGGAATATAATAGACACATTGCCAATTAAAGGAATTTGTGATTTTGGCAAAGATGTTGACCTGTCAAAGTTTAAATGTAAGTCTAAAATTAGAAGAGAGACATGAAGTTTAAAAATAAGTTTTTAAAAAATGATATAATAAAAACATATTACAACAAAAGAAAACTGCAGACCAGTATCCCTGATAAACACAGACACAAAGATTCTAAACATACCAGGAAATTGAATATAGCAATGTATAAAGCTATCAAGACCAAGTGGAGTTTATACAGTAAATACAAAGTCAGTTCACCACGTGAAAAACAATTAATATAATTAAATATATAAGGGACTGACAAAAGAAAAAATAATAACCTTGTTAAATGCCGTAAATGTCAACATTGATTCATTATAAAAACTCTAAATACACTGGTAAAATAAGAGAAATTCTTCAATTTGATAAAGGATATACAGCTCAGATTATGTATAACGGTGTTTGCCTTTTTTCCCTAAAATCGTAAAGAAGGAAGGAATGTCCACTCTCCCCACTCCCATTCAACATTGCTGTGGAGGTCTTAGACTGTACAGTGAGGCAAGAAAAAGAAATAAAAGGCAGACATTTGAAAAGGAAGATATAAAACTGTTTTTATGCATAGAACATATGATTTTCTACATAGACAAATCCAAAGATACAAAGGAATATTGTGAGCTTAATGAAGTCAATATATACAAGGTCTATATATAAACATCAATTGTATTTCTACATAATAGCAGTGAACAACTGGAAATTGAAATTTAAGAAATGGTAAGATTTATAATAGCACCCCAAAACATGAAATACTTAGGTAAAAATATCATAAAAGATATAAACATCTGTATGATGAAAATTACAAAACATTGATAAGAGAAATCCAAAAGATAGAAGTCAATGGAGAGATTTATAAGTTCAACAATTGGAAGGCTCAATATTTTTGAGATGTTTTAAAAAAAACTCACCTAAATTTATTATAGAGATTTAATGCATTCCAGTCAACCTTCCAGTGGGATTTCTTTTGTAAAAATTTACAAGCTGATTCTAAAATTCACATGAAAAATACAAAATAACTATAATAGCCAAGACAATCTTGAAAAAGAAAAAAAAATTTGACAAACACACACTATTTGATTTCAAGCCAATGTTAATCAAGAGAGTATAGTTTTGGTGAAAATGTGGGTACAGAGATGTATGTGACAGAATAGAGTACCCTGATACACACCCACACATATAAGGTCAATTGATCTTTGGCAAAAATGCCAAGGTAATTTAATAAAGAAAAGATAAAATCTTTGCAAAATATGGTGCTAGCCTCTGGCCATAAACTATTTCTAATCCTATGACATGCAAAATACATTCAACCCCTTCCATTTTTAATGGAATAAAAATCTCATTTCATTATATAATTAGAAAAAAGTTTGTAATCTTGACTTTTATATCAATTCCAGAATAGAGAAGCTGCTTCCTTAATTTAGTTACTTAAATACAGCTATTGAAGTATGAGCTAAGATATAAACAGACACTCTGCCCACTCAGCATACAATGGTTGTGACAGTTACAGTGTAACTGCTATAGACATTCCTATTCAAAAGGGGGAAAAATGGAAGTCACAGAATCACTGATGCATACTAATTTTGAAATGCAAGCAAAAAAGTGTTAGAAGTTTCTTGATTATAACTCATCCTAGTCCTCTCAGTGAATAATTCTCCTTGACTCTTATCCTTGCCTTTTGTGGCTCTTTTAGGCTCTTGGTTTCTCCTTCTCAATCATCCTTCTTTTACGTGACAGAAGGTATCTCATGTTTACAGGTGCATCATTTTCTTAGCCTGCTTTCTGCTAGTTAAATTTTGGGAATCCAAGAACCTCTTCATTTTGTATTGTCTTTGTGCCTTTTATTGCAAATTTGCAATGTTTAGTAAATGTAATTGTCTTAAAACTTTGTGGGTCCTCCATGAATAATAATGGGGTTTACTTTATTCTCAAAAATCATACAAATCTTTTCAAGATAAATCCTCTCTACCTAGGACTTCTGATGTGACAGTGAGTACAATGCTCTCGAGCTTCTTTAGAAACTTATCATTGATTGAGAGGATCCATGAGATGATTAAATTCCTCAGAGGCTCTTTTGTCTAAGGTTAATATTTCTGTGACCATAAGAAAGGGTTTTACATATTTAAACAATGATTTTTCTTGCGGTGAACTGTATTTGACTTTTTCTCTTGGAAGTCAGTGCTTAATTTTAATATTGTTTGCCTTCTGGAAAGTCTGATAATTTTCATTGCTATAAAAACTCTAATCATTAATGTTTTACAGCCATTCCATTGTTTATGTCTTTCCTCTAACATTTTGCTTTAAGTAGCAAGAAGACACCAGGCAGCATGTTCGACACTTAGGTTGGAAATATTCTTAGCTATATCCTCCAGTTCAGTATGTGTATTTCCATTTCGAACACTATCAGAGGAGACCATGTTGCTAACTCCCATTACATTACAAGTATCTACTTTCCTCTAATTTTAAATAAGAATTTTCTCACTTTCCTTTAAGCCTTTGCTAACGGCTTACTGAAAGTCCATGATGCTTTTACAAATACTTTGTTCTAAGCTATTTCAGCTTTTACAAACCCTCTTAAATTCTCCCAGCTTCTGCCCACTGTTCAGTTTGATAGCCACGCTCACATTATAAGATGATTTTATGGTAGCTCCTCACTTTCAGGTACCAAAATGTGTATTAGTTATCTACTGCTGCAGAACATATTCTTCTAAAAACCCAGCAGCTTCAAACAACAAACATTATATCACAGTTTCTGTGGGTCTGGAGTTCAGGAGAAGCGTACTGACAGTTCTGAATCAGGGTCTCTCATGTGGTTGCAGTCATTTGTCAGATTGGGCTGCTGTCATCTGAATGCCTGAGTAGAATAAAGAATTTGTTTAATGATGGCTCACTGACATGGCTGTTGTCAGAAGACCTCGGTTCCTTGATTCTTTTTAGCAGAAGGCTTTAGATTCTTTAGGTTCTTACCACATGCCTCTTGTCACAATGTGGCAGCTAATTTTCTCAAGAGACAGTGACTGAGAAGGAAACTACAGTACCTTTTATGACCTACTTTCCAAAGTCACATGCCACCATTGCCACTTCATTCTATTTTTTAGAAGCAAATCACTAAATAAGTCCATCTCACCCTCAAGAGGATGGGTATCAGGCTTCATCTCTTAAACAAGGATTGCCAATGAATTAGATAGATAGAATTCATGGTCATATTTTAAAACTACCACACATCTCTCCTTTGGGGACTTCAGTTACTTTAGTTATACGTAGATTACGCTGCTTGAAGTTGTCCCACAGCTCAATGTTAATCTGCTCATGGGTTTGTTCATCTATTTTTTCTATGTATTTCATTTTAGATGGTTTCTATCACTGTGGTTTTAAAATTACTAATTTTTTTCCTGCAAAATTTAATCTTCTACTATATCTATCAAGTGTATTTTTTATCTCAAACATTATAGTTTCATCTCTAGAAGTTGATTTGTGTCTTTTTTATTCTTTTATGTTTCCATTTAACATGTTCAGTCTTTCTCCAGATTCTTAAACATGTGATGTACAGATACAGTAACTTTTCTAATATCTTTTTCTATTCATCTGATCATCATTCTATTAATTTGTCATTTCTGGATCAGTTATATTTCTCATCATTCTATTAATTTATCATTTCTCAATCAGTTATATTTGATTTTTCTTTCTATTAATAGATATCATTGGAAAACCATTTTGTTAAGAGTATATCTTGAATTTTAAAATTTTATTTTGTAAAAAGTATAACAATTATATATGGGCAAATAAAATCCAAATAAATCCTATTGGTAATAAAAATGGTTAAGAAATGCTCTCTTATTAAAGCAAGAATTCTGTCATTATTTTCACATAATAAGTATATATATATGATTACATATACATATATATTAATTTAGAATTTTTGGTAAAACATGCCAAACCAAGCTTCAAGTTTCAGTGAAAATATTTGGTGAAGAAGTAATTCTAAAAGGCAAATTAAATTTTTTATTTTGCATTTTTTTGTATTTTGTATACACATTAAATATCAAGCTTAGACATAGTTAAAATAAAAATAGAAAAGAAAAAAAATGCTTCTGAACCTATGTATATAAGATTAAACCTCAAGTTTCTCTTTTTATAATGCCAAAGTAGCAAATTTGATTTTATCTTTGTGCGATGAAATGCAGCTCAAAATAACCTCTCTACCATGTGGTACTAACTGATCCCTATAAATTGCTTTCTGAGATTTTTTTATACATGATTTCATTTTGGAACATATTGATTGCTGTGGAAATGAATTACAACTGTCAACACTGGCTTACTTAGCTGACTTCCTCATACCTTGTAATAAACTGATGCCATAATTTTTGTTATTGTGAAAGTAAAAAAATTAATTTTAATACAAAAATGAGGATAATGGTAAAGAAACAGTGATTCATCAGAAGATGTAATGGAGGAATTGCTATTCTTTTCCATCGTGGGAGCAATTCCACAAATAGTAATGGTTTGTAGATTGATCCTTTCTGTATTGCTCTAGTGAAAGAGCATTGCATAAAAGTGAACATTAGACTAGTGTTCTTCACATCACTATTATTTCACCCCAATTGTCATTAAAGCAAAGTAGTACAAATGGAACTCAGCACAAACCAAACGCTCTGATTCCATGAGGCCATGTCTTGGCCAATCGTGAAGAAACAGCTTTTCTCTTAGCAACAAAAATAGCTTTTCTCTCTTCTCTTATCAGGGATAAGGAAAAAAAAAGCAAAAGTTTCTTCGAAAGAGGAGTCAGCATGAAGTAATGGCAAATTAAAAATCAACTATACTGCAGAAATAAAACTACTTTAGCAAGAGAAAATTGGCTACTCTAGAACTGCACTAAAAAAGTTTAAAACAATAATTAAGCTTATTCACCATTTTATAAACAGCCTGAGAGAATGTTAAAACCTTTTAAATACAAAATAATTAATTAATTCCAGTTCCTAAGGAACACAACATTGACGATGTCTAGCATATAATAATAAAAAAAAAATTACCGAAAATGTGAAGATACAGAAAATTGGACTCATAACCAGGAGACCCCCCCACCTTAAAAAAGGAGAAAAAAAATTAAAGAAAGAGAAACTAGGGAAAGGTATTGGTAACTAGAACTTTACATCAAAATACATTCAGGTCTCCCTCTCTAAATCTTATTTCTACATTTGTCTGTATTCTGGCTGAATTCTCTTTGACTGTACTTCTCAAAAAAAAAAAAAAAAAACTAGATGCATTTACCTTTTTATCTCTAGATCACATGCTCACAGCTCTTTGATCTATGATAAAACGCCACTTTTCTTCCTGGCAAAATCTAACAAAAACCATGGAAGTCTTCTTATTTTTCTGGCTTTAGTTACATGTTTGTAGTTTGGACTACTGTATCTCCTGGGATGATGATATGAGTTTACTCCTTTGTTCTATTAATGTAGTGAATGGGATTAATTGATTTTTTTAAAATGTGAAACCAACATACATTCCTAGAATAAACTAAACAAAATAAATTTTTTAGTTACCCACTGCTGCATAAGAAACCATTCTAAACTTGGGGTTGTTGTAATAACAAAAAAATATATATTTTTATATTGCATGGTTCCAGGGACTGACTAGGCTCAGCTGGGTGATTTGTGCTCACAGCCTCTCATAAGGTTATAGTCAGATGGTGGCCTCTTCCATACGCAAGGCAATAGATGCCGGCTACTGGAAATCTCTCCATGTGATCTGGGCTTTCTCACGGCAGTGAATAAATTCCAAGGATAATACCACTGAGGGAGAGCTAGACAGAAGTGGTATTGCTCTCTGAAGTCTAGCCTAAGAAGTCTTTTTAACTAAACAAAAATTGAAAGAATTCATCACAAGTAGACCTATACTACAATAATTATTTTATATGTCATTCTACTATATCTGACTGTGAGCTGCTTATGAAACTTTATCTCTTCCTCTCTCTCCTTTATTTTTATCTTTGCAATTCTTATGCTTATTACTACTAGAACTTGATAGGTGCTTAAAACTGTCAAGCAATAACTCAGAGACTATTAATTAAAAAGGCTGAAGACTTCCTCAATTGACTGTGTCAGGAAGTGGATGTAAGTGATTATGGAGTATCCTTACAATGGATTGTTAGGCCTTGTACTGCAGACCCTTCTGAGGATTATCATATTGAATAAGAATGTGTATCTTTCATTGTTTTTGACTAGGCCATTTTACATTTTTCAGGGCTAAAACAACTTAGGGTGTAGAAAACTGATAGCAATGCAAATGTTTATCTATATTAATATGAATATATTATATCCAGGAAAGAATATGTATATATAATAGAGGCATGCCTCATTTTGTTGTATTTCACTTTATTGTATTCACAGATTATTGTGTTTGCTACAAATTAAAGGTTTGTCACAACCATGTGTTGAGCAAGTCTATTGGCACCATTTTTCTAACGGCATATGCTCACTCTGTGTTGCACTTTGGTAGTTCTTGCAGTATTTCAAACTTTTTCATTATCATTATATCTGTTATGGAGATTTGTGACCAGTGGTCTGTGATGTTATTATTGTAATTATTTGGGGGGGCCACAACTGCACCCATATAAAATGGCAAACAATCAATAAATGTGTGCGTTCTGATTGTTCCACCAACCAGCACTTCCCCTCTCTCTCTCCATCTCCTCAGGCCTCCCTCATTCCTGAGACACAATAATATTGAACTTAGGCCAATTAGTAACCTTACCATGGCCTCTAAGTGTTCAAATAAGAGGAGGAGTCACACGTCTCTCATTTTAAATCAAAAGTTAGAAATGATTAAGCTTAGTGTGGAAGGCATGTCTAAAGCTGAGATAGACCCAAAGCTAGGCCTCTTGTGCCAATCAATTAGCAAATTGTGAATGCAAAGGAAAAGTTCTTGAAGTAAATTGAAAATGCTACTCCAGTGAACAAATGAATGGTAAGAAAAAGAAACAGCCTCATTGTTGATATGGAGAAAATTTGAGTGGTCGGGACCGAAGATCAAACCAGCCACAACATTCCCTTAAGCCAAAGCCTAATCCAGAGCAAGGAGCTAACAATCTTCAATTCTGAAAGAGATGAGGAAGATGCAGAAGAAAAGTTTGAAGCTACACGTGCTGGTTCGTGAGTTTTAAGGAAAGAAGCCATCTCTATAACATAAAAGTGCAAGGTGAAACAGCAAGTGCTGATGTAGAAACTGCAGCAAGTTATTCAGAACGTCTACCAAGATCATTGATAAAGATGGCTACATTAAACAACAGATTTTCAACATAGATGAAAGCCTTCTTTTGGAAGAAGATGCCATTTTGGACTTTAATAGCTAGAGATAAGAAGTCAATGGCCGGCTTCGAAGAGCAGGCTGATTCTCTTGTTAGGGGCTAATGCAACTGGCAACTCTAAGTTGAAGCCAATGCTCATTTACCATTCTAAAAATCCCAGATCCCTTAAGAATTAAGCTAAATCTATTCTGCCTGTGCTCTATAAATGGAATCACAAAGCCTGAATGAAAGTACATCTGTTTATAGTATGGTTTACTGAATATTTTAAGCCTGCTGTTGAGACTCGCTGCTCAGAAAAAAGATTCATTTCAAAATATTACTGCTCACTGACAATGTACCTGACCACCCAAGAGTTCTGATGGAAATATACAAGGAGATTAATGTTGATTTCATGCCTACTAACCCAACATTCTTTTGACAGCCCATGAATCAAAAAGTAATTTCCACTTTGAAGTCTTATTATTTAAGAAATACATTTCAAAAGGCTGCAGCTGCCATAGATAGTGATTCCTCTGATGGATCTCAGCAAAGCAAATTGAAAACCTTCTGGAAAGGATTTACCATTCTAGACGCCACTAAGAACATTCATTATTCACGGGAAAATGTCAAAATGTCAGCATTAACAAGAGTCTGGAAGAAGTTGATTCCAACCCTCGTGGATGACTTTGAGGGGTTCAAGACTTCAGTGGAAGAAATAACTGCAGGTGTGGTGGAAATAGCAAGAGAGCCTGAAGGTGTGACTGAAATGCTGCAATTTTATGATAAAATTTTAACAAATGAGGAGTTGCCTCTTAAGTATGAGCAAAGAAATTGGTTTATTGAGATGGAATCTACTCTTGGTGAAGATGCCGAGAACATTGCTGAAATAACAACAAAGGATTTAGAATATTACATAATTTAGTTGATATAGCAGCAGCAGGGTTTGAGAGTTTTAACTCTAAGTTTGAA
Source organism: Avahi laniger (assembly GCA_963575035.1). Lineage (NCBI taxonomy): Eukaryota > Metazoa > Chordata > Mammalia > Primates > Indriidae > Avahi > Avahi laniger. The sequence continues at coordinate 4,644 of CAUYSK010041594.1, read as the reverse complement.
AGAAGTTCCACAGTGAGTGAAATGCTATCAAACAGCATTGCATGCTATAGAGAAAATTTGTGTGTGTGTGTGAAGGGGAAGTCAATTGGGGAAAAACTCCATTGTTGTCTTATTTTAAGAAATTTCCACAGGCACCCCAATCCTCAGCAAACACCACTCTAATCAGTTAGCAGCCATCAACACTGAGGCAAGATCCTCCTCCAGCAAAAAGATTACAACTTCCTGAAGCCTCTGATGATCATTAGCATTTTTTAGTAATAAAGTATTTTTAATTAAGGTATATACATTGTGTTTTTAGACATAATGCAATTGCACACTTAATAGACTACAGTATAGTGTAAACATAACTTTTATATGCACTGGGACACCAAATAATTTGCTTTCATTGAATAAAGAAATCATTTTATTGCTATATTCACTTTACTGGGGTGGTGTAACTGCATCAGATCAATGTGGTTTAACTTTCATGTAATAAAATTGTAAGTTGTTTAAAAGATTTTAGTTGCCATGGAGCCTCAGGTTGAAGGTCACATAACCTGAGCCCAGATGAACCATGCATGCAATCACAGGTGGAATTTAAGTGTTCAGACCAAGAAACAGGGACTGAATTAATAAGGACGGAACACCATAAGGCAAGATCCAAGATCCAATCAGATCCAGCCCTGGTGTCATCCCACGGCAAAATTCAGTCAGAGTATGTTTCCTGGTATCACCCCATCAGAAGATCCTATCAGATCATGCCTCATTACCCTCTGACTATAAAACCTGTCCCAATCCCCAGCTTGGGGAGACAAAGCTGAGTCTGACTCTTGTCTCCTTATTTTGGCCACCTAACAATAAATCTTCCCCTCTGCAAAGACCCAGTGCTTCAGTGTTTGGAACCCAGTTTGGTTCAGTTACAGTGGTTGGGAACCAAACCTGCAGTATCTCTGAGGTATGCCTGCACAAATTATGTATGTCCAATTTTTATTTGAATTGAGGGAACACTGGTTCATACTTTTAAGTTTTCAAAAATTATAATTTATCAACTCATATACATAAGAAAGAGCACTTTCCAGGAGCACCATCAACTCCAAACAAAGGCAAAGGTGAGTCTTATAAAGGGAAAATTCAAAATATTTTACTAGAAAAATGATTGTTTTGTTAATCAAGTTTTTGTTTGACAGATGAAGATTGGTTGGCTACAGGGGAGTGCTATGTTAACTAATTGCAGATCTCTCAAAATCTCAAAATCCTTAGGGGATATTTCTCTCTCTCTGCACCTTTTGTGGCAAAATCATATTAGAACACTAAATCAAACCAAGCTATAGTCCAGTAGTGTGGTCCAATATCTTTCTCATAGCTCTTTCTATTAAGAGTTCTCATAATGTAACTCTCCTATTATTATGGAAAACTGCTGTGGGAGTGAAGACTGTAGTCTGAAAAACTGAAATTTTGAAATTTCAGCATAAACAATACAGAAGCATAAATAATTAAGTAAGTGCTTACTCCTTTTGTATTGATTATAAGGAGTCTGGGAATCCAGAGGAAAATCAGCATTTGTATTTGCTGGAAAGTTTTTATGCAAAAGATAGAGTTTAATTGAATCTACAGAAAAGAGATAGACAAAGGAAAAAAAGGAAAGCATTTTATGGTATGAAACATAAATAGGGGCAAGAAAGCAGAGAATGAAGTTGGCTTAGAATAGCAGACGCTAGAGCCTGAAGAAAAATGTTGAGGTGTAGAAAATGGGTAGTGGCAAAGCAACGAAAAGTAGCTAAGTGTGCAGGTATTGAGGGGGAAAAAGGAGATATTGGGGAAAGCAGCCTGGGCTGATGGCTGGAAGCAAAACAGAAAGTCCAGGAGGCTTTCTGTTAGGAGCAAAGCAGAAATGTTTTTGTGAAAAATCTCTGGAGACAGATAAAGGTAGAAAAACAAAATGAACTCATGCATAGTAGAGGGAATGTTAAACAGCTTCCCAAGAAAACAACTGTAAGAACAATGTGAGAATAAGCTTTGTTTGTTTTTTTTTAATATTATTTGAAATACAGAATACACTTTTGAGAATAGGGAGAATATCTAGCTAATGGGTGTAGGATTTGAATCACAAACACTTATTATTAAGACAGATGGTTACATCTATGCATAAATTTTCAAATTAAATTAAATTAAGTCAAGATTCTTAAAATAATTTACAAGTTGTTTGTAGAGAAAACATGTAACTTTTCATTGAATTATATTATTATTTTTGATATGGTTTTTTCTTATTTATTTTTTGAAAGTATATATGAACCTTTCTCCTTTAAAATATCAGAATAATTTATTTTGTGTATATTTTATGTTTTAGATATGTATATGTTTGTGAACAATAATCAAATATATTCATCCGAAAGCAAAGAGTCTAAACACAAGAAGGAAAAGCAAAGATTTCTTGAATTAGTATCTGGGTGAGAAAATGCTGACTTCAAAGTTTTCTTTGATGTTCCAAATACTATATTTACATCAGTGAACACAGCCCGGGTTTTCAGAACCTAATAGCCAAGTTTCTCTGTGATTGCCTCTCTCTATTTCTCATTAAAATAGCTGTGAAAGTGTCAGAAAAGTTAAATGACAAACAGATAAACAAACAAACTATGGAAGCCCTCTTTTCAAATAAAGACACCTGCTATGATTTAATTCTACTAATGCACACTTGAACCAGGATTGAGAAAAAGCCATGCCACTTGTCCTACATGTGAGTCTCTGGATTGGGATAATGACATAGACTTCACAGCAGGGACAGATCTGACAAAAACCTGTTGTCTACCACATTTTCTGGAAGTATCAATCAAGTAGCTGTTTGGTACTTAGGGAGATAAGGACAATGGGGTGATTATAACTTCTCACGTTACACCCTTGTCCCATGCCACTTTTAGATATCAAAGGATGGTGGGACAGGAGGACAAAAAAGGCAGAGGTTCCAAATAGGTGCGAGGTACATAAAAGAAATGTCCATCATGAGTTTAAAAGGAATAGGTTGAAGTTTGCTGCAAAAACAATGTAAGAAACAAAATAACTGAAGCTGGATAAAATTTGATTTGTGAAACGAAGCAGACTTGCAGATTGTATAGACATTAGCAAAGGGAAGAAGAATCAGCTACAATGTGACACACTGAAAGCATTCTAGACAAAGAATGGAGGGACGCACGGTGAACAATAGACTTGCTGTAAAGGAATATCTAAACAAACAACCAAACATGCTAAGTCAAAAAATAAATGAAGGGTCTAGAGGCTAAAAGACTAAGAGTATGATTGGAAAGGACTAATTGCCTTAGGTAAAACTAATTATGAGAAAACAATACTGAGACGTCAGCTAGATAAAATTTAGTTCACTTCAGCAAACATTTATTAGCTCTAAGTCACTTCCGTATAGAAGCAGTCATCATGAAAAGAAACTTCACTCATTCCTACATGTTAGCAATTTGTCAGTTCCAAGGAACATTGTTAAAGTCACTCCTTCAAATTCGTCTTGAGTAAAAGATGGACTTAATTAAATAAAGATTAATTAATACAATTAATTTTATATATATTATAAAAATAGTTTCTTACAAAATATCAGGAGTTAAAAATCAAAATATTTAACTGGATCGACTGCAAAATGCCCCTAGGCACATGTCCTGTTATTATATAAATGACTTTGTTCCTAAGAATGAGCCTGTGTTTAAAATTTTATATGTGGAGTTCTGGTTTTAATTGTCCTCATAATTCTTTTGTTGAGTAAATTAGAAATTAGAATCAGGGCTAAAAATCTATATTTTATGTATCTATGACCAATCTAGGAATAAGCTTTAATAATGTTTCAGAAATTTGTTTAATCATCAAATGTGTTAAATATGAGACATTTGCTCTCAAAACAATCATTTCTAAAACATAAAAGAAAATTGCATATTTTCTTTTTTTTTTCTTTCAGCGTATTATGGGGGTACCGATGTTTAAGTTCTTCGTATTGCCCTTGCCCTCCCTCACCCCGCCAAGTCCAAGCTTCAAGCGTGTCCATACCCTGGATGGTGCGCATCGCACTCTTTGTGTATGCATATAGCCGTGCCCTCCTCCCCCTCTCCCCCACCAGACATCCAATAAATGTTGTTCTTTTTTTTTTTTTTATTTCAGCATAATATGGGGCTACAGATGTTTAGGTTACGTGTGTTGCCCTTGCCCCCTCTCCCCCTCCAGTCCAAGTTTCAAATATGTCCATCCTATTGCGTGGTGCGCATTGCACTCTTTGTGTATGCATATACCCGTCCCCTCCTCCCTCCCCCCTCCCCCCTGCCCAACATCCAATAGGTGTTATTCTTATATATGCACTTATGTGTTGATCCATTAATACCAATTTAATGGTGAGTACATGTGGTGCTTGTTTTTCCATTCTTGGGATACCTCACTTAGTAGAATGTGTTCCAGCCCTTTCCAGGAGTATATAAGAGGTGCTATATCACCATTATTTCTTAAAGCTGAATAGTACTCCATGGTATACATATACCACAGTTTATTAATCCATTCATGTATTGATGGACACTTGGGTTGTTTCCACATCTTTGCAATTGTGAATTGTGCTGCTATGAACACTCAAGTGCAGGTGTCTTTTTCATAGAGTGACTTTTGTTCTTTTGGGTAGATGCCCAGTAA
>CAUYSK010041593.1:0-22670 GCA_963575035.1 Avahi laniger | reverse complement strand
AATTAGTGTTCAATTCCTACAATTAGACTATCTGAGATATTTCTTTTTTCCCTCTGGTAATATGCAAGTTACACATTCTATTATTGTGTTTATATAGAGTACACTTAAAAATTTAAAAGATATATTTTAACTTTTATATTGCTAACATTGTTTAGATTTATTTCATATTTATATTCTGCCATAGACCAATATAAAAACCTTCCCACATACTCATTTGAAATCATATCATATTTTTACTTTAAATTTTTATATATTTTTGTTATGTATCAATAATTATGTTGAATTACACTTATATATTTAGTATCTCTATTTCTTCAATTCATCTTCTTTCTTTTTTCTTTTATTAAATTATTTATGCTATACTGAAGATGCTAACATTTCTGAGGATTTGCTTTTTCAAATCTTTGGTTTTTGTCCTTGTATTTGAATGCTGACAGGGAGAAGCTGTAAGTAAATAAGTATACTAACTTGTTTATCCAGCCTAAATCCCATTCTAGATATTGCTTTTTTTCATATACACCACCTCAGAAAAATTGAACCTTTAGCTTGCCGGCAAATCATGAATCATGGCATCAGTTGTCCTAATCCATCTTTTTCCCTTTCCTCTCTTTCTTCCTCCCTTTCCTTCTTTGTTACATTTTCTTTCCTTTTTCCCAATTATTTTTCCCATTCTGATTTTGTAGAGATACAATTACTTCAGGCTTTAATCTGTTTCCTTCTCTAGCCTCAATTGAATCTTCATGTCTTTTCCGGAGAGATCTTTCTGTAAGGTTTTTGGATGGGCAGCGGCAGAGAAAGAAAGAGGAGCAAGTGAAAAGGGGCAAGCAACAGGCTTTATTGCGGGAAGGGGAAAGAGAGCACTCCCGGTCTAGGTTCACTGGTCCCGAGAGAGGGGGGCAGTGAAGTCGCGCCCGTTCGGAGGGGGCTAGGGCTTTTTATGCTGCCTGAAGCGGAACTGAGGGTTTTGGCGGGTTCGGAGAAACGGAGTCTGTTGCTCAGTCCCAGGAACCGAAACTGCCTGAGTTTGGCTTGTTGTCTGCGTTGTTATTTTCGGCGGCACAGTCAGCTTCTTCTTCTTTTACAGCTTTAGGGAGCGGGGAGGGGTGCCTGCCACTCGCCTTACACTTTCAATTTTTTCAGAACAATATTTTTCAACTGTCAGATCATAATAATCACCTGGAGTAATAATTAAGATACAGATTATAGAGAAGAAAGTACAGAAAGGGACTCAGAAATCTGAATTTTTAACAGATATGGAGAGATTCTTATGCATTTAGAAACTGTTTTTAAGACTTTAGCTTGAGAGTAAAAACTACATTTCCCAGTGTCCATGTACACATATATGTGGGAGTCAGAAGGGCCTAACCAGAACAGTTATTCTTAGCCATTCATGATTACATACACTGAAAATTACCACAGGATCCTTTTATGATGTAGATAGTTGTTGACTAGTTTTTTTCTTTATATTTCAATAGATTTAGGAGTACAGTGGTTTTTGGTTACATGGACGACTTGTATAGTGATGTTGTTAGCTTGGAGTTTATTTGGCATTTTAGAAGGAAGAACTGCTTTTAGTTTTTGGAGAAGGGTTGTTATTTTCTCTGCTTTGGATGCTTTAACTAAGGCCAGTGCAATATTTTATGAAGGAACATTGAGGGTTGAAAAAAAAACAAAGCTAAAGGAGTCTGTGGCAAAGCTGAGAGCAGTGGAGAGTGAACTTGGTGGGAAAACGAAGCTGCCAATTGGGACAGCTCAGCAATGACCAAATGGCTCTATTCCCAAATAGTGAAGGCAAAGTTTATCCTACAGAAGAGTGGAGCCTGACTTTTGGATTATTAGTGCAAAACTTATTATCAATTTATTTCCTAAATGATCAGCTACCATATAGAAAGTTTATTATAGGAACAAAGAAGAAAATTAATAAAGAGAGCAATATCGTATGAGGCAACTATTATACCTCTGCCCCATCTAAATATATTAAATCTAGATTAATAGTCTGAGATTAATTAATAAGATAAGTTTCATTGTCTCCAAGTAGAAAAATAACTAAAACTAATAACATATAAGAATATAAAATTAAACAATGACATTTTTTATTTGACTTTCTGAATTATGATTGAACATATCATCCTACCCTGGATATTTCTTTAGGATGTGTGCTTGCACTTTAAGTATTTGTTAGCAAGAAAAATGATTCAAATAAACTATATATAAGATGAGCTATATTACTCTCATAAAACATGTAGAATAAATGATGATCCAGGCTTTATCAAAGTAAACTTCTTGGTAAAACATTATCACTGTTAGTCAACCTACGTGTAGATTATAAACAATGAACAGCTATTTTAAAACATTGAAAATATTTGTTTTAAACTTTGTAGAGTAGTTGATTTTAACTTTTCTTATCTATGAATACAGGTAGTTGACTAGCTTTCATGTCAAATTTGTTTTAAAACTCAGATTGTAACTTCCAGGAAATAGTCAAGAGTTGTAGCTCTGGGCATATTTAACCTTGCACGTGGCTAGTTACTGTAATTATACAGCTTTACATTGTTCTAGCTCTTAGTTGATTAAATATGTAGGTTTGCTGTGTTTTCACCAGTGGTTCTTTGTTTAATGCCTCTACCCTGTACCAGAGGTTAACTAAACTCATGTTCTCAAGCCTGTTCTCTTTTTCTGTTGTTACCCTCCAGACTTTTCAGGTTTTTCTTGCTTGATTTAAGATTCTGACTTTTGTCACTAGTGAAATAAATGAGAAAATATTCTTTTCACCTTGGAACACTATTCTTGAAAACTAAACATAAGGTTATATGTCTGCTTTTTAAAAAAATATTTCTTCTTAGTAAGGAAGACCTAGCATATAAATGCTGCATAATGGAAAGATCACTGTCTTACCATGTGATTGTCATCTAGCTTGCTCTCCTAATGCTCTTCCCTCAGAATAGTTATTCCATATATGGTAAACCTATTCTTGTTAATTTAGGGACGAGTTTTCCTGAACACTTCCAAATATTAGAATTCTACCAAATATCTTAAAAGTGATTCAACTTATTAACCTGTGGTTTTCAACAAAGATACTCTTCCCCCACACTGTAATAACGACTTTTAATAGTTTCTTATGATTCAATCAAAAGTACTATGATTGTTAAGAAGAATCTTAAAATATTCTTAATAACTTCAACTTAGTTTAGAATACAGCCATTGGAGGAAAAGTCCTTACATTAAATTAATTTTTAAACATGAATACAAGTTTTTAAGGTCCAACTTAGAATCTTATTAACAGTCTTTCTGAGTGAAGCAGTTGGAAAACAGGATATTTAGCCATGAGAGCAGTTATAATTAAAATTAATATAAATACATTTTCACAACATTGCAATTATCTGTAATACAACATTTGAGTTTTCAAATTACAAGTGCAAATAGAAACAAAATTTACTCTGCAAATTCTAATTAGTTATCAGACAGGGACATAAGGTGAAAGAGTTCAAACCAAATAAATATTAGCAAATTTAATTATCTTCCTATTTTGACCCCATACTAAGGTTACTCTGTGTCATTGTACGTCTCTTCTTCCTCAGTGTCTTTTAATTAATCCAATGTTCAGTTCTAAATATTTTCATGCCTGTATGTTTATTTCTTAAATGACTAACAACGTTTCCACAGAAAATTCTAGAAATGTTCACATATGCTTAGTTAATACGTTAGTTTGTGGAAAGCCTTGGCACTGGTACTTGTTTCAGTTTGTTTCGTGTGAGGAGAGTACAACTAAGTATAAAGATAAAAATTATTGTTCAAATAATGATTTTATACTGATAGTGTCTGTTGTGGGTTATGTGTGCCACAAACAGTAGCTCTGGAAGGCACTTCTAGCAATCACCCATCTATTGCTCTATGTTTCTTCTGGGGACATAGGAGGGTTTTGTTTCTTTGCACTCCTGTAGTTATTGTAGTTGGAGCTGTGATCTGTGATAGGAAGTGAAATTGTCACTTTTTAGCTGCAGCATTTAATTTCTAGCATGAAACTTTTTAGAACTCTCTTCCTGACCAGTGAAAAAGAATGCCACAAATACCAGATGGTGCAACTCCAAGATGGTAGCATCTACCTCACACCCTGAGTGACTGTGGATTAGTCTCCCAAACTATTACTCACCAACCACATGCTTCACATATAAAGTGAAATAAGCTTGTATTGATGAGATTTGGAAGTTGTTTGTTAACATAGCATTACCTGCCCTTTTCTGATCAATATATTTTTTTTTATTATTTATTTATTTCAGACAGAGTCTGGCTCTGTTGCCCAGGCTAGAGTGCCGTGGCTTCAGCCTGGCTCACAGCAAACTCAAACTCCTGGGCTCAAGTGATCCTCTTGCCACAGCCTCCCGAGTAGCTGGGACTACAGGCATGTGCCACCATGCCCGGCTAATTTTTTCTGTATAGATTTTTAGTTGTCCATGTAATTTCTTTCTATTTTTAGTAGAGACAGGGTCTCGCTCTTGCTCAGGCTGGTCTCGAACTCCCGAGCTCACACGATCCACCCGCCTCAGCCTCGCAGAGTGCTAGGATTACAGGCATGAGCCTCTGCGTCTGGCCAACATATTATTTTTAATTGCTCTAATTTAAATAGCACAACAAATCTGTGAGATATTATTCAACTGTTGCAGATAAAGAAAGACATAAACCTCAAAAGTTAAAAGGGCCAATTTCTCAAGAATTTTGAGCCTTTAAGGAAAATAAACTAAAGGGGAGCTAATTGTATCTCCGGTACCTTTTCTACTGTTCTAACTGCATTGTAAAGATGATTGTAAAATACAACTGCATTGTATTTTATACCAGAACTGTATTGGTTTGCTGAATTACATACGGTACACAGAGGGTGATTCAGGAAAGGCCAGGAGCAGAGCTGCAGTGATTTTTAGTATTCAGTTTTAGTCTAGCCAAAAAGAAAACATCTGCCATCTTCATTGCTGTTATAGCTGTTGGAGGTGCTCTTCTTAGGTTGATGCTGAGCCCGAGGGAAGAAAACCAGCTGAATGTGCTTACAAGGATTTGTTTTCTCTTGGGTTAGAAGGTTACTATAGTACAGCTTTCATCATAAGGATGCAAACAGAAAGGTGAAAGACTTTAGTATTGCTTGGTGCTTCATGTTGCTCAGTTTGGCAGGCAATGCATTTTTAAGATTTCTTTTCCTCAAAAAATTTGTGGTCAAATCCTGTTCTGATATTTGGTTTAGAGAAAGGATCACAATGAGCATAGTTCAGATGGTATGTTAATTTCATATACTGGACATTGTCTATTGGGAGAGGTTTAGCATTAGAGAGAAAGTTTTAGAGGGGAAAGGTTATCCTGGGTACCTGAGAACAGTGGTTAGCTATGTAGGACCTGGAATCAGAATGATTTCTATCTGGGAGACTTCGGCAAGGCTACATAATCTTTCCTATTCAGGTGCCTTATCCCTTTGATGAGGGAATGTTAGAATTTGATGAGTTTTAATTAGGTATCATAATATATGTGAAGATCTTAACAGAGTGTCTGGGACACAGAAAGCAATCAAATAATGTTGGGATTTGAAGGCTTTCCAAGTTTTTAAACAATTGAGATATAGTCTTTCATGCTAATTTGGAATGCAATTTATTATCTCCTTTAATACCTGTATACGAATTGGAGAACTCAGACAAGAGGCCACCATTGATATTGATATATTTTACTGAACCAACTCATTGTATTAGTCAGCTTTTTTTTTTTAGGTGATATTGTGGCAACAAATTATCCCAAATATCTGTGGCTTACAAAAACAAAGGTCTGTTTCTTGCTCATGTTGGCTGTAGGTCATCTTAGGCTCTGCTCCATGTCTTTATTTCAGGATCTAGAATGAAAGCACAGACACTATTCAGAACATTATTAGGCTGGTGATATAGAGAAATAAGAAGAGGCTAATTTGTGAAATAGCTTTTCTTGAAGGTAGCACCTGTCACTTCCAGAGATATTTCATTAGCTAAAACAAGTCAAATGACAAGCCTGATATCAATATGACATAGATGTGCAATCCATCTTTTAGGAAAATGTTGTTGGTGTTTTTTACACTAATATAGTTGACAAGAGTTCACACTTTGAGTGCAAATATTTATTTCCTTTTCTTCCACAAGCAAAGTATATTCATCCTCTCTCCAAGTGCAATGTCAATCATGGAATCAGATTCAGAGACTATGAGTGATTATCTTTTCATAGCTCTGGATATATCTTTGCTTGTCTGGAGAGTTATGAACTGTAATGGAAATTTCTACAATCCATTTCTTTAATGGAATGGGAGCTAGGTAACCCCAATACACACTGTGATTCAGAAAAGGAGAGTGTAATGTGTTCAGCAATCACTGCTCCATGGTAATTCTGAAGTCCTTTTGCATAGATGTCATGAGGATCCTCCAACACAAGACATGTGGAATATTCTTTTATTAGGTCCCCACTATCTGGTTCTTTCTTTCTTTCTTTTTTTTTTTTGAATAAAAACATATATTAAAGTCAGAGAATCTCTGATGTGATAAAGAAAAAAAAATGGGTATCATGCTGTTTGCAATAGACATGGTTCTTTCTTTTTCAACCTGACTTGTCACTTTTTTCAGAGGAACGACTTTCTCAAAAACTTGGTCAGATACTTTTTTTGTTTCTTTGTTTTGTTTTGATATACAAAGAACTGAACATATTTAATATGTCCAATTTTATGAGTGTGAATATATGTAAATGCCTATGATAATAATCACCACGATCAGGGTGACAGATATATCCAACATTTCCCAAAGTTTCCATGTGTTCCTGTGGATTTTATGCATGTGTGCATGTATGTGTGTGTGTGTGTGTGTCTATGTATAAACACTTAACATAAGATCTATCTTTATAACCAACTTTGAAGTACACAATGCTGTATTATTGTAGTGTTAACTGTAGTTGCTGTGTTAGGTAGATCTCTGAAACTTGTTTATTTATCATAACTGAAATTTTATGCCCATTGTACAACAACTTTCCATTTCCTCCATCCCTCAGCCCCAGGCAACCATTACTGTATTGCCTGCTTTTATGAGTTTGACTGTTTTAGATACTTCATATAAGTGAAATTATGCAGTGTCTTTCTGTAACTGGTTTATTTCACTTAGCATGATGTCCTCCGAGTTCATACATGTTGTTGCAAATGGCAGGATTTCCTTTTTTATGGCTGAATAATATTCTAAGCTTCCTATCTATTTGATACCATTTAGCTTTAAATGTCATGCCACACACATAGCTCTTTATAAGAAATGTCTCTTTCTTTAGATTTAATTAAGGGCAACTTGAATTGAGCAGGTCTCCTGTGGGAGAGCCAGTCTTTAACCTCTTTCTTCCAAGATATTTTGTCTAATTAAATGAATTTAATGGGTGCTCTAATATATTAACTAATTCAGAAGCTCTAAAATATATTTTATGGCTCACATTTGATTTGGTTTTGCCTCTAGATTGAGGTTTTGTACACTTTTATATTTTTCAGTTTCATCTTTTTTTATGGGTAGAAGTGAGAACTAGTTGCATTTTGTAACTCTGAAGGGCAAGAATTTCTAGATTTTCTAAAATCCCTTCTAATCTATTTGCAAACTATGCAATTATTTCTTGAACTCATATATTCCTTAATAAATTTTAAAATATATAATAAATTCTGTCATAGAAACTAAATACCACCACCAAATTCTGTTTTCCCACTTTATCTAAAGCCACAGCCTATTAGGTACAATTGTTATAGGATTACCAGATATTTGGTATAGTATAGTATGCATCTCCATCTTTCTTGGCTCCAATAATAGTTGGATGAATGTCCTATGTCTGGTCCCAGAGTCAAAGCCACACATTTCAGGACTTTTATTGAAACCCTAGTTGTAATTACCACTTGCTGTATTAGTCACTTTTCTCTATGCTAAGCACACCTCAAATCTTAATAGCTTAATGCAATAAAATATGGCTGACGTTACATGACAACTGTGGGTTGGAGGTGGGTTGCCTGTGGCTCTGGATCCTGCTTCATTCTAGCATCCAGGCTGACAAGCAGGAACATTACCAGGCTCATGTTGGAGAGGAAAAAAAGAGAGATGGAATCACCACATGGTGGCTCTTAAAGCTTCTTAGAAGTGGTACGATCATTACCACTCCTGTATTTTCGACACAGCAACTCACATAGCCAAGCCTGACATCAGTATGTAGGAATGTATAATACATCTGGCTTATGAGCAAAGTAAAAATTTTCATAATGATAGTATACTACAGTACCCTTTTGGCCACAGATATTTGTTTCTGCAATGAAGGGTAGTGACTTTTTGAAAAAATATTACAATACACTTCATCTACCTGCTCATAGTTTGAAGACTGAGAAATCATGAGCTTCCTCCATAGAGCAGAGAATCACTACCTAAAATTTCTTACCACATGAAAGAAGGACCCATGAGAAGAATACACACAATAGGAAGTAGGCCTCTCTGAAAGAGAGCAAAAGCTAGGTCATGCATGAGTTAGAGACTTCTACATTTACTCCACATGGACACTTAGCAGCCTTAGTCTCTCCTCTGATAAGGAAGAATAAAATATAAACCATAAAGGAGGATTAAAAATGATTACCTCCCTTAGGGTGGAATGGAAATTCCTTACTCTCTATTGAAGCATGTTTTCCACTACTCTCCAGATCATTGTCCTGTTATCCTATTGGACCTAACAGTCAAATTTTTGAACAAGTAGTGTTTGGTTTTCTCCCTCAGTGGAGGAGAGCTTAAGGCCAGCTCTTGCAAACGTGAGTCCCTCCTTTATCAATATACTTGCTCAATAACAACTACTGCTCCTTTATATGTTTCCCTAGGATCCAGGGTGAGCATCCCAGCTTGCCTCCCAGAAATCTTTGAAATGGGGCCAGAATGAGACATTAATAAATTCACCCCAAAACATACTTTGCTATTAACTAAATTCATTTTTTATTTTATTTTCCAACTTAAATTATGCCAAGCTATTTTTTTCAGTATAGCTGAGCTGAGATTAGGCAACATGCCCAAATGTCAACATAAATCATAATATACTGCCAGGAATGTAAGAATTCTCCAAAAAAAAAAAAAAAGAAAAAAAAAACATTGTTTCAAAGGGATAAATTAAAATTGAAATTTCTTATTGAATCAAATAAAATTAAATTATGAAATCTTGTCCTTTCCAATTTCATCATATTCTGCTCATTTGTTGTCAGATATATTTCATTCAGATGCCTGGGTGAAGATAAATGTCTATCAGAAGTGGCAGCTTGGGTGTGTTCCTTTTGAATGGGTACAGTTTGTTTGTACTTACAAAGTTAAATCAACCCAATCCCAAGTCTCTCTTGGGACCCAATTTTACAGAGTTAGTCAAGAAGACATAACAGGATATCAATGCACTAACGATATTCCCATGTGACATTCTGAAAATAAGAGACAGCTCATCAAATTATGATATCATTAAAATTACACAATAAATTTTAGAACCACAATATTCTGTACAGGCAAAAACGATAGAATAGGTCTAATTATCTAGAGGAAAAAATGTGGAAGAGAAAGGAATGAGGAATGTGGGACGGAGAGGGATGTAGGAAATGAGGAGGGACGATCATGTGGTAATGAAAAGACTTCAGTTGCCTATGAGTTTCTAACTTCACAAATATTCAAGTCCAATCTGCCCTCATATTTAAAACAATGACTGTACTATTGCATCTGATCCACAGAATTTTAGAACTATTAATTTTATTTTCTGGGGACAGTTTCTCCTTTTTTCCATCTTTTGTCTCATTTGGAAATCATGCTCAATATATTTTCTTTTTCTATGACAATATCTTCAGGGTCCTAGTGAATACAAACATGTATTTTATAATATGTATTTCTTAATATATATTTTTATATTTCCAGGCAATCAGTATGCAGCTAATGATATTTCATGTAGTAGGTAAATCACTTTTGCACTCCACTTTTCTTTGTAATAATGACATATTCCCTAGTGTTTTATTTCTTCTGTATGCTCTTAATCATTTACAATAGGCCAATTTGGATTCAAATTTTTAATGTGTTTTTTTAGTTGTTTACTTTTCTTTCTCTATCATATGAAAGGTTAAGTTAGAATGCCAGCTTTCCTTTTTTTCCCCTTTGCTCTTGGGCCCTTGCATTTATTTTCCTTTTCTATTTCTGTAGCTCTCTTTTGAAATGTGTTCCATGGTGAGATATGAAGACATGAAGACACAAATCTTATCAACCTTGTCACCATTGTTTTGGATAATTCTACACAGAATATAGCTTAGACCAGGATTTTATCTATTTTTGTTCTGCATGGGTCTTTTTAGGATGGTTCTTCTTTTATGTGCTTTCTTCAGAAAGCTAACTTTATAAATTTTCTGACCATATTCTCCCAGGAAATATATATATATATATTTTTTTCTCACAAAGAAGTAAAACAAACAAAAAAACTGCCACAAAAACTAAAAAATAACAATAGAAAGTATTACCCTGAAAACAATCAAATACTGCTTGAAGTATTTTAAGTTGATCTTAGTCTTTCCTTCTCAAATCTGTCTGAATTTTCTTCAAGTAGCTTCAACTGTCTTTCTTTGTTTTCAAGCTGAGGGTTCCCAATTGCACTTATTATAGACTCTCTATCTGCAGCTTTGAGTGCTTTTCAATAGTTTCTTGGATATGGATTGTCCCTATGAGCATAATTTTATTTTATTTTTTTCTGTGATCTTCTTTACTTCTTTAAGTCTCTTTGAAGCCCACACCCTCCTTCATTATCTATTAATTAAAAAAATACAAAATTATGACTTTATTTCCTTTTATTTTATTTTACTATCCTATTGTTCTTGTTCTGAAAGCTAGGTTCAACTTGCTTTTACAATTAATATGGTTCCTTATTGATATTCTGAGTAAACCTGAATTGTACAGAGAATTAAAATTTATAATGATTAATAATTATTTAATTTTTTCCTATCTTAACCTAAAAAGATTAATGAATCTCTGCTTTTTAGTTGACTGACAAAAATAATCACTCAACTATGATGGCTGCAATGTCTGAGTTTCTAAAATCAAAAGCCTTTGTCAGGGCTTAAGTAATTAATCATGATGAATCAACTTGAGATTATTGTCTAGAAGTAGCATAGCACATGAATCTAAGAAATTAGAATCTTTAGTTGCCTCTTTGTTCTTAGGTGAAATTCAATACACTTATGGAGGAAAAACAATTGAGGCAATGTTCTAGTGCATTAAAGTTTAGAGGCAGTGATATTATAAAATGGTCAAATTTCTTTACCTCTCCCTATAAACAGATACTTTGTCAGATTTTACGGTTCCTTTCACTAGAGAGGTAGAGTTCATTTCCCCTGTCTTTTAATTTGGACTTGCCTTCTGACTTATTTTGGCTAATAGAATATATTAGAATTAATGGTCTAGCAGTTCTGAGACTTGGCCTCAGGAAAGCAATTTCTTTTTTACTTGAATCTCTGCCTCTACCATGAGAACAATCCTACCTACTTGAGGGGTAAAAGAGATGCATCTAAGAGACATAACGCCATCCTGGATTAGCCAGAAATCAGTCTATCCCCAAACATTTGAGAAGGCCAGTCAAGATTAGGAGAGAGCCTACCTGACCTATAGTTGATACAGACATATATGATTGAGACCAAGATGACCACCCAGCTGACCTGTAGATTCCTGAACAATAATAATGATTACTATTTTAAACCATTGGTTTTTAGGTAATGTGTTATACAGTAATGTATGATAGTTGATAATTGATACAGAGGATCATGGACTAGAGCTCTATGGTTTGCAAAGAATTTATATGTGTATTGCAATTTAAGCTTTGGGACTATAGCCCTGAATGAAAACAGAATCCAATATATTTCATTCAGTGATACTATAAAAGCCTGTATAAAGAAGCTCTAACAATTTTGATGTGAGCCTTAATTGAAATTAAATGACTATATGCCCTAGCTTCATTTTCAATATAAGAAACAGTCAGGTTGTGCCAGGAGTGTAGTCAGATCTGCACTTTATTTTTCACCAGCAAATAACCCCTATTCCTAAGGCACACATTTATTGAAACTAGATTCAGGGTTACAGAAACCTACCATTACATAACAAAAGATGATTTATTCTTTCCATGTGTTACTTGGTCCCATAATTTTTAGCTTTGTCCTTATTTTTAATGTTTATTTGCCATGTTTTGGTCACTCTGAGTGAGCCGAAATAATCATACCTCTTTGCCTCTGAGTGTTAAGTCAATAGAAAATATGAACGGGAGGCACGGGTGAATTAAGATATGTCTAGATTGGAGAATAGAGCTTGAACTAGAGGCCAAGGTCCAGTTTTTGTCCACTTTTCAGCTTACATTGAAGCTATTTCCTCACTGCGTCATTGGCACAACAGTTGGCCTCCTCCACAGTTTGGGAAATGTTTTCTCCAGAGAAGTTAATACAAAGGGAGTGGCAGTGAGAGCATCTGTTTTTTGCAAGCAAATACTTCAGGGAGGGAGAGAACAAAGACATTGGTAGTTGAACACCAACCTTCAACATATTAACGTAGTTAAATTAGACAATGTATCCAAGATCCTGTAAGCTAGAGCCTGCTATGGTTTGGAAATTTGACCCTCCAAACTTCATGTTGAAATTTGATCTCCAGTGCTGGAGGTGGGGCGTAATGGAAGATGTTTGAGTCAGGAAGGCTTGGTGCTATCCCCATTACAATGAGTGAATTCCTGCTCTATTCCTTCCTGAGAGATTCCCCCACAGGGGGAGCTGGTTATGAAAAAGAGCCTGGCACCTCCCCTCCCCTCTTGCCTTCTCTCTCAACATGTGATCTCTGCACACACTGGCTCCCCTGGCCTTTCACCATGAGTGGAAGCGTCCTGAAGCCTTCAACCAGAGCAGATTCCTGTGCCATGTTTCTTGTACAGCCTGAAGAATCATGAGCCAAATAAGCCTCTTTTCTTTATAAATTACCCAGCCTCAGGTATTCCTTTATAGCAACACAAGCAGACTCAGAGATAGTCTGATAAAGCCACATTTCCTTCTGTAGGAGGAGATAGTGAGTGGATGGAAAGAGGAGCCAAAAATTTTCCTTTTGGGCATGCAGTGGAAATCCCCTACCCTGCATGAGATGTGTATTGTAGGAGAAAAAGCCTTTTTCCTTTACAAAAGGTAACTGTTATTAATGACAATAATGACTCATAATATTTTTGTTCGAAGCTATATATCTCAAATGGCTCTGAATATAAATTAATAAATTACCAAGCTTACCATTAGATTCTCATTAAGTTGCATAAAACATGGTAGTGATAGTGAGCATAAAATAATACTTTATCATAAAGTATATAGTATAATCATTTGTAATTGGGATATGCAGAAAGTCAATGTGGCTATGAAAGTCATTAGTGCTGTTTATTATGCATGGATTTCACTCCCTTTAAGTTGGCATAGCTATGTGCCTTGCTTGGATTAATGAAACATGAAAGGGAGCAATATGGGTTTCTTCCTAGCTGAAGCCTTTTAGAGCAAAGTGCGATTCACTAAATCTTTGGAACTCCTTGAATTACGTGAGAACATAGAATTTCCATTAGCTAAAGTTTCTGATGCAATAAATCCTCCTAATGAACTACATTGAACATGTAATCTGAGTAAGAAATACACCTTTCTTTAAACCACAGAGATTTCAGGGTTGTTTGTTACTATAGCATAGCCTGCACTGTCCTGATTTTTTTATTCCATAAAAAATACCAAAGGTATTATAAGTGACAGCTATCATAGTTTTTTGTTATGTTCATACTCCCTTATAGTGGTTTTAGGTTTTGTGCTACTTGAAGCTGGAAGAATGGCATTCTAGAATTTTCAGTGGAGAAGTAATTGGAAAAACTGAAGCCTACAATAATTGAAAGGCAGACAATGTACTCAATGAGCATTTAAATCTAAGAAAATAAATTGGAAAACAGCATATTATATTTTCATATTAACAAAAGTGTATATTAGTACATATTAGCATTTGGCTGCATATGACAAGGAATTACAAAGAAGGGATGAGCCCAGAAAAGTACTTTCTGTCATTGTCTTAATGATTGGTATGAAGCAGAATAGATAAATATCAGAAATTTGGAGACTTGCAGAGGTAGAAAGTTATCTGCTTTTTAAACTCAAACAGTAAAAGGATAAAATGGAGAAATTCCTTGGCCAATAAAGATGGCTTATATCTCTGCTATAAGGCAATATGTAAATCAAGGGAACAGCTGATCCCTCATTTGGTTAAAATCTCTAAATCTGGTAAGGTGTCTGAATGGAAAAGTCCCAATAAGTAGGTGGTTCCAATAAATTTTTTTAATTAGAAAAAATAGCTTAAGGAAAAGAAACTAAATTTGTGGTTTCTCCACTAAAGCCTGAGAGCTTGCAGCGACCTGCAATGAAATTGAGAAATAGAAAGTATTAGGGAATGACAAAGCAAAGAAATATTAGAAAAATCTAACAAGTAGGTCTAGAAAAGATTGTGTGTGAAGTCATCGGTACATGGAATTGGTTGGATTCAGCTAAAGAAGAAGCAGTTAAGAAATTCTAAAATTGTCTCTTTAAGACTTAAAATGATCATTGGATCCCCAGATTTCTCCAAATAGTAAATAGATTGAGAAGGCTACTCACCCTGCAAAGACAACATTGTATTTTTTTAATGCCCAGGGTATATATCTAAATAGAAAAGTAAAAATGAAATAATCACCCAGACGGCAGAACCAAGGACCAAGTAGAACAATGGACTGGGAAACTCCTCCCAAGGAACAGAACTGTGAATTAATTAAGAAATACTTTCCAGTCTACAGTAGGGAGTCGTCAAATGTCTTACTAGAGGCATTTCAGAATGTTACAGCAAGTGGCTATTGGAAATATTTCCCGTTGCTCCATTTTCCAAGTTGAAGTCTTTATTGTAGCCATACTGTCTCTGTTCCTCCATGGTACACTGGGTGCCTGGGGAACAGTCATTTGGTCTTATGTTTCAGATTAAGGAACATGAATGTTTGATTCCTTCCTCATACCATAAATGAGTAATTTCTATGTGGAGTAAATACCCAAACTTTAAAAGTAATCTTATTTATATTGATATCTCCATTTTTTATGTGTTCAAAATTCTCAAATTCATCACGATTTGATTTGATAAAACTTAAATGAAATATTTTGAGGGTGGGGGTAAAAAGGATGAACAATCAATTGCTAGGATTAATGATACTTACTCATAGTAGTGGCATGACTAATGTTGTACAGGAAAATAATTAGTCTCAAAAGTTAATCCTAACTCTGTATGGTGCTAAAACTCATCAATCATTGTTTAAATACACCAAGTAGTTTCCAATTGTGTCAAAAAAGAAGTTTCCCTAGATATTGCATCATTAAGTACATGTGAAATAAAAGGGAATGTGATATATTTTGAAGGATTTAATGTTAAAACAAAGAATATCTAACTGGATAGATGATTGAATTCATGCTTCATGTATTCCCATACCAGAAAATGAATTAATATAGGAGAATGTTTAGAAATAAAACATAAACTATGATATAGGTTTACAGAAGCCAAACATTTAAAAAAGAGAACTTGTGAATACTGTGCTAATGACTTGCAAACAAATGCAGATTTAGATTATAAATACCTACTTTTGAAAAAATCAACCTTGAAGAGGAGTATAATACTTTGATTGCGTGAGGCTAAATTATCTGGCTGCAAAACTCACAGAAAAAAAAGTAACATTTTGTAGATATCAGGATAACTTCTAGTATCTTAATCTGTCATTGAGGCTTGAATAAATGTCATTCAATTCTCTATTAGAGGTTATGATAGTCTTTAACAGAAACATGTTCAGATTAGATAAACCAGAGGGCAAGAGACTAGAGTACGTCAAAAGAGGGTCTGCTTGTGCTGCAAATCTTTGCAAAATGGAACAAAAGTAAGACGTTCGGAATATTATTCTGTTATAACGTCCTTATGCTGTTATTTTTCTCTTTGAGGATTTAGGGCAGTTTAAACGAAGAATTTTTTTAGAATAAAAGTGTGTCTGACATTTAAACATATGATCAAGTTCACATAACAACTCACACCCTTTCTCTTCATTTCCGTTATACTGTTGTCCTCCTCCTCCTCCATCGTCAATTATTCTCTTTCTACTGGGAAATTCCCGCTGTTGTGCAAGCATGATATAATCTCTCTCAACATATATTTCACATATACCTCAGTGGCCTCTCCATTTCTTTGCCCATTTTTAAGGCAAAATTCTTCAAAATGTCTATGTTCACTTCTACCCCATACATACTCTTCTCTGAACTTCAAACACAAAATCTCAACTTGAGTCGTTATGCATCTCAAACTTTAACATAGCCAAAACAATTTCTGATTGTTGTTATGAAACCCTCAGTCATCCTCATATCTAAAAATAGTAGCTCCATTCTTCCAATTGCTTAGGCCAAAACCCTGGAGTGACCTGTAACTACTCAGATGCCAGCATCAACTTTTTGTTTCATCCTTAAAATATATCCAAACCCTAATCATGTTATTCCATTTCCAATCCTTGTACCCTTGTCCAAGCCAACATCATCGTTTATTTGAATTACTGCAATACTAATTTTCTGACTTCCACTTTTCTTTTCTTTTTTTTTTTTTTTTTCCTTTTTGAGACAGAGTCTCATTTTGTTGCCCTGACTAGAGTGAGTGCCATGGCGTCAGCCTAGCTCACAGCAATCTCAGACTTCTGGGCTCAAGCAATCCTACTGCCTCAGCCTCCCAAGTAGCTGGGACTACAGGCATGTGCCACGATGCCCGGCTAATTTTTCTATATATTTTTAGCTGTCCGATTAATTTCTTTCTATTTTTGGTAGAGACAGGATCTCGCTCTTGCTCAGGCTGGTCTTGAACTCCTGAGCTCAAACAATCCGCCCGCCTTGGCCTCTCAGAATTTCCACTTTTCTTGACCTGCATTCTAGTTCTTTATGCTTGTGATGCTCTCCATCTCTTCTTTTTCCAAAAACAAAAAAAATCAATCCAGATGGCTCAGCTCCTGACCTCCTTCGGGTCTTTGTTCGAATGTGTCATAATCAGAAGGACCTCACTCCTATGTGTAAAATAACACCTTATTTACTGCTTTTTTTTTATCTTCTTAATTTGTTGAAGTTTTATGAATAGCACTCTTTACTTCCTTAGATAGTACTCATGCATTTATTTACTCATTCATTCATTCATTCTTTGTTTTTTGTCACACCTCACTAGAATGTAGACTCCATGAAAGGGAATTTGTCAGTTTTGTTCACTGTTGTGCCTGAAACACTGATTGGCACATGATAGGTGCTCAGTAAATATCTACTGAATGGATCTCAAACTTATCTTGATTTCCAGTGATTTTTTTTTTAAACTGAAAGTGAGATTTATTCAAAAACTTTAAAGTCTCCTCCACGGACAGAGCAGAGGCAAGTTCTCCCTGAAGAAGAGACCTGGCCCCTAGTTCCTCTTGCCTTTCTGTTATATTTAAGTAACAGCTTTATTACAGGCTAAATAAGGGGAGGGCTATTCATGGCAGGGGCAGTGCTTTCCTGGAATCAGGGCGATACCTTCCATTTCTCCACCATCTTGGTTCTAACCTGTTGGAACTTGCTCTGCCTCCATCTTGTTTTGATTGGGGTAATTTAACACTTTGAGACTTCCTGACTCAGGCAATGCCTACAGCAATGCCCAAAGCAGTACCTCAAGCAGTACCTGCTAGTTCCCTGTCTCATTCCCGGCTCAGAGATAATGCTCCTCCTTAATCTTAAGGGGCTGTAGAAGGACAAAGTCCATCTTCTGTAGTTTCTTCCTGCTGACTTTATGGGCATAGGCCCTGTCTGGTATTGGAGGAGTAAAAATCTCTGATTTGTAGTAGTGGCTAGTCACATAAAACACTAGCTAAAATTATAGTTAACTGGAAGACATTTATTTTAACTCTGACTATCCTTCAAAATCCAAGTGTAACAATCTATGTTTCTTTTTAGCATGAGTGTTCTGCACTTCTTTCTAACTTCGTACTCTGCTGGAAAAGATTTTCAGGATCAGAGGAAATAAGTTAACCCTATCTAACCAGTCAGATAAATCAAATCAAATGAAATGACCAGAAGGGTGGTAGGTTGTAGACAGATCATAGTGAAAACCACAATGAGCTGTCTACAATAATAAAAGAATTACTCCAAACTTCTTTCTCTGATTTTTCTTGAATAAACAAAATTATCAATTATTATAAAAAGAGAAATTATTTAAAGAGGTCTTGAAGCCTCTGATAAATTAGGCTTTATGCAAATATCCCCTTGGAGAGGAGTGTAGTGCTGATGTCTTAATGTACATATATCTTTTATAGATTTTAAGCTGAATTATGCAATTGACCAAAATCAGTGACCTCTTTTCTTTTTGAATGCTACTTATTCAAAAATCTATGAAGGAGATATTGATCAATTTTTTTTCCTGAAAACTATTTTTTTATTCACTTCTTCAATAAAGTACTTAATTTAAAGTAAATAAATTAGGTTAATAAAAATAAATTATTAAATAAACAAAATAAAATAAGTCCTCTTAATTTTTGTTATTATTTAGACTTCTATTTATTACTTTTTTCCACTGGATTCTTTTTTACTTGTCTATTGTTTCTATTGTTTACTTTTCTCTTTTTTTCTTTTCTGATAACAGCCTTATTAAGATATAATTTACATATTGCAAATCATTTCTTGAAAATGTTCAATTGTTTTTAGAAAATTCACAGAGTTGTGCAACCATCACTGCAATCAATTTAGAACATTTTTATTATACTAAAAAAAAAACCCCACATACGTAGCCGCCAGCCCTTCATATTCATTTCCCACACTAATATATATTCTGCATCTACAGATGTGGCTATTCTAGACATTTCATATAAATTGAATCATGTGATATGTGATGATTTACGATTCACTTTTTTTATTTAGCATAATGTCTTTGAGATTCATCCATGTTGTAGCATATATTAGTATTTCATTTCTCTTTCTTGCTGAATAATGGCTCATTTTATGGATAGAGTATGTTTTATTAATTCACTAGTTAATAGGCATTTTGGTTGTTTTCATTTTTTGGCCATTATGAATAATGCGATTGTGAATATTCATGTACAAGTTTTTGTGTGGATATATTTTTTCATATATACATAGAAGTAGAATACTGAGCCAAATGGTAATTCTGTGTTCAGTCAGTTAAGGAATCATCACACCTTTTTCCAAAGCAGCTTTACCATTTTACATTCTCATTAATAATGCATAAACATTCCAATTTCTTCATATCCTTGCCATTACTTGCTATCTGTGATTTTTGTTATAACCATCTTAATGGGTGAGAGGTGGTATCTAATTGTGGTTTTGATTTGTATTTCTCTTATGGTTATTGATCTTGAACATCTTTTTGTTTGCTTGTTGGCAATTTGTATATTTTGTTTGGAAAAATATCTGTTTAGATCCTTTGCTCATTTCAGTTGGGTTGCCTTTCTTTATATTATTAATTTGTAAGAGTTCTTTATATATTGTTTTCCTTTCCTTTTCTTTTCTTTTCTTTTCTTTTTTCTTTTTTTTTTTTTTCTGTTTTGGGACAGGATCTCACTCTATTGCCTGGGATAGAGTGTAGTGGTGTCATCATAGCTCACTGAAACTTCAAACTTATGGGCTCAAGCGATCCTTCTGCTTCAGCCTCCTGAGTAGCTGGGACTATAGGCACACGCCATCATCCCTGGCTAATTTTTCTACTTTTTGTACATACAGAGGTCTCGCTCTTGCTCAGGCTGATCTCGAATTTCTGGCTTCAAGCATTCCTCCCTCCTTGGCCTCCCAAAGTGCTAGGATTATAGGTGTGAGCCACCATGCCCAGCCATATGTATTCTTGAAATAGTCCCTTATCAGAAACATGATTTTTAAGTGTATTTCCCATTTTATGAATTATCTTCTCACTTTCTTGATAATGTCCTTTTGCAGCACAAATGTTTTGAATTTTGATAAAGCCCAATTTATTTATTTATTTTTGTTGCATGTGCCTTTAGTGTCATATCTAAGAAACCATTATTTAATCCAATATTACAGATATTTATACCTCTGTTTTAAGGTTTTTATAGTTTTAGCCCTCAAACTTAGGTCATTTTTCCATTTTAAATTAATTTTTAGATATGATATGAGATAGGGGTTCAGCTTTTTCATGTGACTATCAAAATATTCCAGTACCTTTTGTTGAAATGACTGCTTTTTCCTTCCCATTGAATTTTCTTGGCATCTTAATTGAAAATCAATTAAAGGATGAAAAAACAAAATATAAAGCAAAATTAATCAGGAATAGAAGACACTAAATAAGAAATAAGATATTGCAAAGCATACAAATAAATTAAACCTGATTGTTAAAAGACAGAAAGGCCTATATTTATATTAAAAAGATCCAACTATATGTGGACTACAAAGAGACTTATGTAAAATAAATGACATAGAAATGCTGAAATAAAAGCTAATAAATACATTTCAAACAAATACTAATCAAAAGAAAAAATAACATCTTTATTACTTTTAGGCAAAATGGATATTAAAGAAAAAGACAATTATTAAAGATACAGGTCATTATACAATGATCAAAGATGCCAGAATTATATGAAAATCCTAAATTTTAAGACATGAAAATATAGCCAGCTGTGTGTGTCTGTAAATATATGTTTGTGAACATTTTATATATATGTGTGTGTGTGTGTGTGTGTGTGTAGTATGTATGTAGTTTGAATTTAGAAGAAGAAATTTAAAAATCCAAAATCTTTTTGAAAGATTTAAACAACTTTTCTCTGAAAATTATAAATTAAACAAACTAATGGAATAGAGAAGACATGAATAACATTATTAGCAAATTTGTTTTATTGGATATTAGGTATTCAGCAAATACAGTAAAATTATTTTTAGACACACATGACATAATTACAAAATTTACAAAATACTAGCCACAAAAGGATCTGAAAAAATAGTAAAGAATTTATAGCACAGAGAACATCATGCTGTGTTCTTCAGACCAAAATGGAATATAATAAAAAATCAATCACAAAATTAAATAATGCAAAAAGCATAGGATATTTTAAAAGTATGAATAATTTGTTGAAGCAGAAATCATGAGGTCAGTAAGAAACTATTTACTGTTGACTTTTGAACCACACAGGGCACTGACCACCTACACAGTTGAAAATCCATGTATAATTTTCAATTCCCCCAAAACTTAACTAATAATAACCTACTGATAACTGGAACCGTTACCAATAACGTAAATAGTTAACACATATTTTGTATGTTATTTGTATCATATACTGTATTCTTATAATAAAGTAAGCTAGAGAAAAGAAAATGTTACTTTGAAAATCATAAGGAAGAGAAAATACATTAACTATTCATTAAGTAGAAGTGGATTATCATAAAGGTCTTCATCCTCATCATCTTCATGTTGAGTGGATTGAGAAGGGGGAGAAAAAGGAGAAGTTGATCTCACTATCACAGAAGTGGCAGAGACAGAAGAGGTGGAGGAGGTGAAAGGGGAGGCAGGAAAGCCAGGCACACTTCGTGTAACTCTTATTGAAAAGAATCCGCATGTAAGTGGATCCACATATAAGTGGACTCACACAGTTCATACCTGTGTTGTTCAAGGGTCAACTGTATAACAAAATTATAAAATATAAATATCAAGAATGTTTTGATGATTTTATATCTGGGTTCTCAGTTCTGTTCCACTGGTCAATGGCTCTGTTTTTGTGTCAGTACCAAGCTGATTTTATTATTACAGCTTTGTAATAGAGTTTGAAGTCTGGTAAATTGATGCCTCCCATTTTGTTTTTATTGCCTAGAATTGTTTTTGATATGCGGGGTCTTCTCTGGTTCTATACGAAGCATAAAATTAATTTTTCTACATCTGTAAAGAATGATGTTGGTATTTTAATTGGGATTGCATTGAATCTGTAGATAATTTTGGGTAGTATAGACATCTTAACGATGTTGATTCTGCTGACCCGTGAGCATGGTGTGGTTTTTCACCTGTTTACATCTTCTGCTATTTCCTTCCTCAATGTCTCATAGTTCTCCCTGTAGAGGTCTTTTACCTCCTTAGTTAAATGTATTCCTAGGTACTTTGTTTTCTTTGTTGCTATTGTGAAGGGAATTGAGTCTTTGATTTGGTTTTTGGTATGACTGCTGTTGGCGTATATGAAAGCCTCTGATTTGTGTGTATTGATTTTGTATCCTGAGACTTTACTGAATTCATTTATCAGTTCCAGTAGCCTCTTGGTTGAATCTTTGGGGTTTTCTAGATACAGAACTGAGAACCCAGATATAAAACCATCCTCATATAACCATCTAATCTTTGACAAACCAGACAAAATCATACACTGGGGAAAAGAATCTTTATTCAATAAATGATGCTGGGAAAACTGGATAGCCACATGTAGAAGACTGAATCTGGATCCACACCCCTTACCTCTCACAAAAATCAACTCACGCTGGGTCACAGATCTAAACCTAAGGAGTGAAACTATTAGAATTCTAGAGGAAAATGTTGGAAATACTTTTCTAGACATTGGCCTAGGCAAAGAATTTATGAAGAAGA